>JAWPHD010001461.1:240000-320485 GCA_037043455.1 Cyrtodaria siliqua | reverse complement strand
TAACGGTCAGTAGGCAATATGCCCCGCTGGTTAACTCAAGTAGATATAAACATCGGACAGGAAAAGTAGCATTCAAGGGCGACAGTCAACCACAAACACATAAAGAAACAAAGAACAACTATGCATAAGGATGAATAAAAGGCAAGATAAAATATCACAAACACACCATACCGCATGTTTCAATTTACCATTCACGTGCATGACTTTCATGTGTATCATGTGTGTTTCTTGAAGGCACATGTCGTTTAAAGAAAATTTTCATTTTTAACAATGGTGTACTTCGTATTTTGGATGATATGATAACATGGCTTACATTATTTAGAAATGATGTCTCGTGTGCCATTTTTAGATAAATGAACAAGTCTATGGACAAATTTATTTAACATGAAATACAAAACGTCTTCGAGTAAAATTGTACTTAACCTTTCGAATATAAAGGGCACTATTTCTGTAAAAATAAATATTGTTTCTGATATTATGTTTACATCAATAGTGTTGAATTACTGTCATCTGTTATATCATTGACATTGTTCATGCCTATAATATGCATTTGGATGGACATTTCAATTAACCATAGCCCATACATTTTGGATTTTCTATTCAAAGATGGCTTAAAATCATCTCTCATGTCATAGAATTGACTAATTATTTCGCTATGTTCACTAGAGATGTAAATCAAGAAAAGAACATACAATATAAGAAATGTTGGCTTTGTTGAGTTGACGTTCCTTAGGATAGATATTATTAACCATAGTAGAAATGAAAGGATGGTCAATGTTCAATATGTCATCCAAATACCGAGAGGTGTCCTTAAAGGCTTCAATTACATCTGCCTGAGTATCGGATGAAATACTCAACATGAAATCTCTTTCATAGCAATACAAGAACAAATCTGCGACAAGAGATGCAGAGTTCGTACCCATAGTGATACCAACAATGTGTCTATAAACGGTAGTTCCATACATGACGAAATATTATCTAATAGGAAAATGAGTGCTTCACAAACTGATTGGCAAATCCACATATTAATATAATTGTCTATACTGCCGTTCGTAAAACACGCTTTAATATTATTACAGGCCAATCATGTATTTTTTTTCTCTAGCGAAAGTTTTTTAATAAGAGCAACAAGCTTTTCTTTGATAAGTGATGTGGTAAGGTTATATATAGTGTAGAGAATTCCTAAGTACTTATAGATGAAACTTGACGTTTACTACAAATGTTATCAGGAACGTCTCCTGAAATTTTAATAGACCGAAACAAATTAATCCCAGAGTTTTCGAAAGTTTTAGCACAATATTATTTAACGCTATCTTTTATGGCAGTAAGATAAGAAATTAAAAGTTTGGAGATGTTTATGGTGGTGCAGGCACTAGAATTTGAAATAACTTATGTAACTTTATTATTCAGTACATAGTTGGCAGTTTGTTTTGCTTTTCGTCTACCCAGCCTTGAAATAAGTGCATCGAATGATATATGTGGAAACAACACCACCCTCAGTAGATTGAACTGGAGTATACGAATTATTGCTACTGAGTTCAAGTGATAAAACATTGACGTAATGTAGGCGTTAAACAATAATTGCATTATAAGCTGCTTTATCAACTGGCACTGAAACACATTGATTATTTTAATTCTAGAATTCCCGATTCTTTTTTAAATTATGAAACGAAAACCTAGGTCTCGGAGGAAGTAAAGAGCGGTTAGCATTATGAAAGTTAATACGCGTATCTATAATTTAAAAAAATGACTTTTACCACTTAGACAGAGAATTTTGATCCGCATGTTCTCTACGACATCATTTTATGCTAAAACCTTCAAGGGATTGAACAATCTGAGCACGACGGGCATTAAAATCAATATTTGAAGTTAATCTATACTTAGGACCTTTAGAAAACAGATGCCGAATACGTTTATTTACAATATCAAAATTACCAGTGATGACATGACCTGCTGGTACATACATGTAGCACAATTTTGATGTATTACACTCACATTCTATAGGAGTGTTATTTACTATATCAAGGTCAGAAACTATTTTGTTGTTGTCGAAAATAATATTTCTAATTGTTATTCTAGTACGGAAAAACACTAATGGATGTAGAAACATGAAATGGAAGTAAGAATTGGCCATTTCATCAAATTCTTTAGTATGCATATAATTATGAGGTATTATTAAATATGGTATTGGCTTCCGGTTTGTTTCCGACGCGGATGTGCAGACACGGTATTTCCGCTTTAATGAACGCCATTTTTCTTTGTTATACTGTAGGTAGACGTTTTGATATACACTGGACATTTGAAACCATTGTAATTGTGGTAAAACCATTGGCGAGAAGTTTTTTGGAGTGAAAGGTTAGTGCGGCATTTCAGTTTTGGTAGGGATTTTGGTATAAAAAAGTAGGTTTCGCTTCACTTGGTTGTTTACAAGTTATGTGAGGAATTTGTGAATATGGCTGTGTGCTTCTCACACACAATATCCGGGCTTACATTTGATGAGTATGTTGTGAAGAGTGTATATCAATCAATTCATAAGTTTGTGGCGAGTGTAAACATGTTTGCCATACTGTTGTAATTGTGTACAGGTACCAGTATTCAAGGGTGGTTACTGAGGACAATATGTCTGTCTTCGGTTAGCACCATGAATCTAGATGTGTATCTCTCTACTGGGATAATTCATGCTAATCCTAATGATCATAACTTAGGGTTAGCATCCCTTATTTGTGAGATGCTCTATGAACTAATGCTTATGCTATATGATTTATGTGTTAGCATTCCTTATTTGTAGATGCTATGATTGATGAGTTAGCATGCTAATATTTACGATTGTGCTAACCCCTTATTTGGAAAGGACCTTATAAAAAGGGTGGGTTGTCTTTGTTCGGGGCTTTTTCTTGTTTTTTCCTATATACAAGAGATCAGTAATCATATGAGAGAGACGAAATTCTAACTGGCTACATTGTATACATAATTGTGGTAGCTTTACCGAACGCTAGGGTTTAACTCTCAGATTAACCTGAATGGGCTAATCGTTAAAACCGAACCGAAGAAGGAAAATACACTACTAAATATGTAAAAGCGTTTTATCTAACCAACCAGTCGTAATATATACGGACGTTCAATAATAACTAACCATTAACTCATTATGTGTATGCTGCTGGATTACTCACAAAACATTTGGAATACAACTCTCGTTACATCGTGGGAATTTTAAATAATCTTTTACGGAAGCTATGAAAACCTTAAATTGAGATAATTTTATGAGTTTTGATAATCAAAAGCTGTTTCCTACACAATCGGTGTTTTTCTGTGATTATTTTCGAAAGCAACGTATAGAGAATATTGTCTTAATTTTATGAGTTTTGATAATCAAAAGCTGTTTCCTACACAATCGGTGTTTTTCTGTGATTATTTTCGAAAGCAATTTATAGAGAATATTGTCTTAGACAAATTTAGGTAATGTTTGAACATTTTATGTGTTTTTACCAGATATGTCTTGTTTAAGAAAAAAGGGGGACCACTCCCTTGTGTACTTAACTTTTCAAAAAAAGATTTACTTTGGACTATTGGTGGTGGTCGATCTAATTATTATATATCCATCATATATTATTTCCTGTTTTACTGTCTATATTATTAGGGAAAGAAAACAGGGGCACTTTTTATTTTTGCTCAGTATATATGCAACTGTTGCAACAGACATATATGTTTTTAGAAATCTTAGGATAGTTATGTAACTGTAACTATATGTAATCCAAACATGATATATACAACGGATATTGTCTAAAAGAAGTCATTGAGTTCAATGTAACATATTTCGTAACGACTTGTCTATGATCTTTCTTGTCGTGCCCTTAATGGTTTATTCTCTTGTTGCTCTGGCTTCTGCCAAGTCATTGAATACCTTCATTGTGGCTTTCTAGGCTATTGTTTTTTGTATTATATTTACACGAGCATATTTGTGTTTTACTTATATTGCCTATTAATGCTGCCTTGTTGGTTAGAGATTAGATCATGGCGCGGATTTCTTTATTTACACTGTCCTTTTTTTAATGGGATGACAGTAGGGTAAGTGTGGGGTTTGATGCACCCTAGAACCGGTTTAAAACCCCAGTGGCCTTTGTTCCAAGGCGGTACTCGTCAACCCTTTTGTGTTTGTGATGTCGTTTGCATTTTCTATTACTTTTGCCTTCTCGTTTGTCTGTTTGCGTGTTTGTTTTTGTGTTTTGTGGTTGACTGGCGTCCTTTAATGCTGCTTTACCGATCTTTTTATATTTCCTTGTAATTATGATTATGTCAAATATGTTTAATAAATATTTTGAAAGCATGAAACTGTAGGTAGGTACATAAAGGTTCGTCCTCATGTTGCTTCTTTATCATACCCTAAATGTATATATATATTTGGTTGGACATATTTGACCAATACAACGCTGAATACCTGACGTGTTTCTAATTATTTACTTTGTCTATAGCATTACAGAAATACTCATGCTTATATTCTTGGATGTTCGCTTTATTGAGATTTTCTGTTTATGTGTTGTACATTTATGAACACTGTATTGACAATTTGGGATTGGCAATAGGGAAATCGCAATCGATTTAAGGTAACACATAGGCCGTATTGCTTATTGGCCGTTTAAAGTCATACGCATGTTGTGTATTGTACTGTGTATTGTTACGTATAACGTGTGTGTCCCCGTTACCCTTACGATGCTCAAGTTAAAGAGTTTCGAAAAGCAATTATACGCTACACCAGTGGAGTTGTCAGAAGTTATTGCTGTATTATAACTATGATAGCAACTTCGTAAACACTGCTGCTGTAGTATATTTCTCTTCATTGAAACCATTGTATTACGTTGTCACCGGTTCATGGCCCTTTTACATTTTAAGATCGATTTCACGGTACGAAGAAATTAAATTCAAATATTAAATAAACATAAAAAATAACCATTATAAAAAGTGAAATACCTTTTAATGAGATTGGATCAGTGACCCCAAATTCGGTCGTATGACCTCACAGGTAGGATGGTGGTCTTCCCGGTTTATCAGCTATAACCTTAATTATAATAATATAATAATAACCGATGTTTATGGCATTCACACTAGCGTTTCATTAGTGACGTGTGGCTATTATAACATGTCTCCTGTTCTATAAAACAGTAATTATTTTACTGTCTCTTTGGGATCAACGAGCCCATTATAAGTGGGTTTGCTGTGGAATGCCGCTTAAACCGGTGCTAGGGGCCGGAGAGGTGTTACTTCTTACAGTACACCTTATGAACGGACCCAAAAACAACTAGTCTGCTACTTTATTCTCTTGGCTGTGTCTGTTGCTTACAAAAGATCTCACTTATACGTATACAATAACAAATAAAAACAAGTATGATAATGGACCTTTGGAAACGGCCGAGCACGACACATACGAAATATTGCAGTCTCGGTTTGATTGAGACTGTTCATGAGCGGTAGTGAAATATGCTAGCTACCACTGACGCCCTTTAAACTTTATCTGCAAGCAAAGACGAGGACATAAAACGTGTTAACATGCAGATAGATTGAGTTTGAAATGTAAAAATCGGAATTTGTTATATGTTGTATAATATTTATATTAGACCTATAATTTAAAGGGACAGACGGCAATATTATTTTTTAAAAACTCAAGGCGCACCGTCAGTTTTTCTCTTAGCTTGCATATGTTCAATCATTAATATTAATTGTTAGAGTAGATCAAAGCAAATTATTTTTGCATATTACCAACTTTTTATAATATTTCTCCAATAGTGCATTTAATATAAAATCTCAATTATTTTATTTAATTATATGCCAGCATTTTTTAAGTCAAAATAGCACAGGATAACTAAATCCAGGAGCAAGTATTAATGTTGAATTAAAACTCAAGATTGCCATGTGTCCCTTTAATATTATCTAACGTTATCAGGTTTTGCCATTGTAAGATTAAATACAGACGTTACAACGTTAATAAAAAAATACATTTTGAACAAAAATCAATCGGGATGTAAATCACCAAAACATACATATTTATCAAATGAAACGCATGTAATATATGATGTGTTTAAAATTATTAATTAAATAATATTAGTAATGGACATTATGTATTGTGTATGTATTTGTCATTATTCTGGTAAAACCACAGCAGTTGAAAATCACTATAATTGTATGATTTTTGTAATAAGGGAAACCTGGAATGGAAGGCAACTACTGACTGTGTTGACTATATCAATTCAATATGTTTATACATATTATACGAATATTGCTTGGATATCAGGTGACTATCGGGATTCAAACAGTTATAACGAGCGTTGTAATTTCCTTATCAAACACCCGTGATTGATTTGTTTTATTTTATATTACTGATATTGTGTACGTTCTTATATTCATATATATATGATTATATAAAAATGTATGTGCTGTACCTATATTGCCTATTTGTGCTGCCTTGTTTGTTACAGCATATAACCTGGCTGTGATAACTTTATGTACAGTGTCCTGTTACGGGTAAGGGTGAGGTCGGTTCACCATAGAACCTGTTTTAAACCCCCAGTGGCGTTTTTAGCCACTGACCGTTCCAATGCGGCAGCTCTTTTGTCATCCCATTTGTGTTTGTGATGTCACATGTCTTGCTTATTAATATTTTGTTTTGTTTTAACGCGTGTTTTTGGTGACTGTGTTCTGTCAAATCTTCATTTCTTTCGACTTGTACACCTACTTCTGACGTAAGTAACTACTAAAGTTCTGGATGTGTATTGCGTCATTTAACCGTTGATGCTATTGAAATCAATGTGTCTGCCCCCATGGATGAGATCAGGCGACGTAACCTTCACAGGTATGAATGAAAATATCCATTTCAACAACTGACGAGCCGACAAGCGTCCCTGTGTATCTTGTCACTGTCTTACTGCTTTCAATTTAGATGACTGATCTTATTATTCTTATTTTTCTCTTATTTTATTATTTAAATCGAACGATTCCTTTAACATGTTTAAGACACTAATTGATATAAACATGTTTTTCTGTGACATTTAAAAACAATGACTTAAACGGGACAGATTGTACAGTGTCCTCCACCATATGCAAGTACCCAATTAAATGTTCCAACAAAGAGAAATCCCCAAGTCAACAAGTGGTGATGCCATTATTAACCCTTCTTCATGACGATAACACAATCTCAATGATAAACATTTTACATGGTATTGCTCCAATACGTTGCGTGGAAGTGTTTCAGACTCTGTTCTTTCCGGTACTTCCTTAACACTATCAAACAATCCGGATAAATATGTGTTGTTTTTTCAGGCTTGTTTATAATACAATGAACATAACTGAGTTTAAAATAGGAAACTTAGAGTGTTAATAATCGTGTTCCGAACATACCGAACACGGTGCCCTTTCTACCTAACAAAGGCGTAATTGAGTTACATCATTTAACGTATGGCAATTAGGAAATACACTCAGTTGGTCAGGAGGCATTATATATCTAGCATATGAACATTCGTTTAACCGCTTTACTCGTCTGGGAGCTTGAATTAAACGCTTACTAGCGAATGACATCGCAACCTAATAAAAACTAGGGATTTTCCAGCAATAGGTCATCCAGTGTGGGATTGGTTGTCTTAAACTCCCAGGTTTTACCCAGCATCAGGTCCACTGTTTTTGCTTTCCTACTGCAGGTGTTTTACCTGGGCTGGAGGGTTGAGCACTGCAGATATGTATGTTAAACTGTTTGTATCATAGTTATTGTGCATGCAATTAAATTTTGCGGGTTCCATTCCTACAACAACACTAAATGCGAACGTTCAAATACATCTACCACAACACAATGCGTAATGTCCTAAACATATGTCCTGTTATCCTACATACGCGGAGTTTTCTTCATTAAATAACCAATGTGGTCTGTGAATATTTGTATTATTAAGGGAACAATCACTATGGGTATACGAGAAATAACGATAACGATGACAATTGCTAAAAGCTTTTACTTGCAGCTGACAAAACTTCAAATTGGTAATTGTGATCACAATAAATTCTCATATATAGAACAGAATATATACTTTACAGAACATTCATTTAAATAATTGACTTGTTTATTCCTGTTTGGGGAATTATGTCTAATACGGCTGTAAAACCATTGATGTGACCTTGAACATACATCCATACGACGGGTTATCCAAAAGCTCGTCCAAACGTCTTTTAAAATGGAAATAATTCATATGGTTTGTATGCATTTTCCCTTATACTATGTTTAATCAAAGTGTAATAGATGTATCAAATTCTATGAAAATATTTAAAACAGATGTACATGCATTTCAAACATGTCATATATCGCCATCCAACGAAAATTAGAAATGTATTCGCGGTTTCTCTCCACCCACTGATGATACACTTTTATGAACCAGTCTGATAGATACGAGTATCTATCAGTTCATTTAAGACATCAACTGATTTAGCTGATACTGCAATCTGAGAAACAAAACGGTATTACAAGGTGTGAGATCCAGCGAGTACGACGAGTGCGGTAGAATATGGGCTTTCATCTGGATTTGTATGGTAGTTTGCACTTCCTTTGTAACACTTGCAATTGTTCAATTGTTAAAAGTATATTCTGTTCATGTAAAATATTGTTTAAAGGGAATATTTAAACAACAGTACCGTTCAATAGTATCGTGATCCTGTAACAAAAACGATTTGAATGTTCGTGGTTCGTCTTCCGGTCACAATGGATGTGTGAGAAGTGGTTACATAACTTAGCTCATTTCTATAATAAAGACAACACGATATGTTTTTAAAACCGTATACGATATAATGTTTTAAACAATCATCAGTGATCATACACTATTACGTTCGCATACTATATAAGCTAAAACAGATATACTACATACAATTTATTATTACGATTCGCACAGTCATATTCATATTGTTGATAAGGCTAATTTAAAAGTAACTTAGTATCGATTTTACTTTTAGGACCCCTTGTCTCACGTGTATAGACACACAACTATCGCATCATCTGATCAAGGGTAATTAATTATGTTGAAATTATCTCATGCCATATACTGTGCATATCTGAATCGTGTCTACATTTGATGAGCATGTAACATTTCGGACCAACTGTTATATAACTCGCTTCCCTGGTATAACATTTATGTCTGGCAGATATATTTCGCTGCTGTATGATTATCCAGGGCTATTTGTATTGCTTCTTATGTCGTAAGACTAATGACTAACATGTAATAGTCCACAATAATGTTACACACATTTTTATTATATGTTTTAATGCATTCACAGAAATGTATAGACTATCAGTTTTATAAACTAAATAAAGGTTTCTTTGTTTCATGTTTCCTGTTACAAAAATGTTACACGTCGCTGCCTTTTATATTCGTTTAGCAGTCGTAGAATCCAGCAACGGTTCATATGTGCCGTGCTCGGCCGTTTCCAAAGGTCTATTATCATACTCTTTTTTTATAGCACAGTGACGTTGCTTGTGCAGTGTGGCGGCAGTAAAACGTCTCCCCGCGCTTGCAATCAGTACTGTTATTCATTCGATCTTTGGAGATCGCTGAGCCCGATACTTATATTTAGTGATCGGTGGTACATTTTCAATTTCTTTTTGTTTTCTTACTTAATTTTCGATTTAGTGGTTCCACTACTCCGGCCGATAAAAAGCTCTGGGTATTGTTTAACCACTGATAGGATATGCTGTCTGCTTTTTAATTTAGTCTTTTGGCTGTTACTTGTGATACGCAAGCTTCATAACCGCTGCTCCCAACTAAATACCTTTTTTGTTTATTTCGCTCTTCGGAGCATACACTTTTATTAGATCCTGGGACCATACGCCGCTGGATATAGGGATGAAATAAAGATACAAATGTTGCTATATCCACCGCCATATGCTTGCCATCTTGGAGATGGTTAAAATTCTGTACTGTTGATTTTTATGAATATTGAGTTCTGCTCAACCCGCGGCTAGAGGGCGTGAGCGGTAGCTAGCATATTTCACTACCGCTCATGAACAGTCTCAATCAAACCGAGACTGCAATATTTCGTCTGTGTCGTGCTCGGCCGTTTCCAAAGGTCCATTGTGATACTATTTTTTCAGACGACTCATATTTAGCTCTTCCTTGTATTATGTGCACTGTACCATACGATATATCTAAGTTTAATGAATATGTTGTGAATGGCTGTACGGCGATTCTTGTCGATGAGTTATTTTACCAAGTCGACGTTTTTGTGAGATTTTGGCACTGGGCGACCATGTTGGGGATAATCACGTTTATGACCCATTTACAGTTGATGTATGATGACGTCTACCTAATCCTCAAAGCACGGTAGATTGTAATGGTTCTCTTATATCGTGTCTTGACATACGTTACGTTTAAAAGTTTGTTCTCTTTTTCTCCGGCTTCTTGATTTGTGGATTTCCAGTTATTTTTTTTTATATTCAAATAAGTATACATGATCATTTACGAGTCATTGACGTGTTATACTTATATTGTATATTAATGCTGCCCTGTTTGGTAGAGAATATAACCTGTTGAGGTTATCTTTATTTACACTGGACCTACTGTCAAACATATTGTCAGACCGTTTATGTTTGTGATGTCATATCTCGCCTTTTAATGTATCTTTGCAATTATTATTGTTTTGTTTATGTTTGTGTTTCGGTTGACTATGATCCTTCAGTGCTACATTTCCTGCATTTATCCAGAAGAATTGGGTAAATATACCCGATCTCCATTATACATGATATAATAGTTGCAAACGTATTCAAGTTAATAATTAAAAACTAGTATGAAAGTAGCCTACATAAATCCAACACGTGTCCTACCTGTAACTATGGACTCGGTCACTATATTATTGTAATAGTTATGATGGTCAAGATTATATTGCAAACTGTACGTTGTATGAGAGTTCAAACAGTTCAAATATTTGTATATACCAGGTCAATGAAAAATTTACATTATCTTGCCGCTGATGACAATCAGTTGCAATTACTGTAAGGCGCTAGCTTTTTGTCTCATTAACTCCTTCAGAAGCAATAGGCTATCCAAATAACTGTTATCATTTCATGTTGAAGTGTTATCAGTTATTTTACAACTCACAAGTGCAAAATTAATCATTACACTTTTGCTCTTTACTTTATAGAATAGCTAGATCGAATTAGCATTTCTGCACATTTTAATGAAAAATATTCAATCTAGTTAAAAAAAAAAAGTGGTTATATGTCTATTAGTTTAGCATACTACATCAGTTGTTAAGTAAAACGAGCATGAAAGGGAAAATGTGGAAATCGCCGGACGCGATGAATATATAAAAAAAAGTATAACAGTCTCGGTTCGATTGATATATAGGGTCCTATAGAAACCAAATTGTCCGAACGCTATGGCATGGTAGGTCCGCACTGTACTGCAAACAAGGACTAGAAACTACAATGAAAGAGACAAAAAACAACAGAAAGGGTGGTGAAGACAGGGTTACCGACTTGGAACGGTCAGTAGGCAATAAGGCCTACTGGTTAGCTTGAATCGATTTTATATGCGCACAATCCTCGCTATTATCCTGTTCTCAGCGCCCAAATAGACAAGACAGTGTAAACAAAACTACATCCCATCAACAGGAATTCTCTAACAATAGAGTCCTCATCCAGAGAAACTGAGACTGTTCATGAACGGTATTGGACCGTGCTTGCAACCGTTCACGCCCTTTAGCCCCGGGCTGAGCAAAACTCGCTATTTAAAATGTCAATACTACAGAAATGTGTGCCATCTCGAAGATGGTATGCATATGACGGTGGAAATACAGTATGTTTAAAATAACTGTGACAAATTAACATTTTCAAGTCTACTTCATTATACCTACAATATACAATGTACTAGTTGCTCAGAGTAAAAACTTGCATTCAATTTAAATACATACTGGTACTAATTTAAATACTCAATCATCCCGTTTGTCCCATTAAAACTACAGTGTTTAACTACTTCAATAATTATCAGTAATTATAAATGAGACAATAGGGCAACCGCCATGGGACTCTGTCAGTGGAAAAAAGTTCGCTAGGGGTTAAAACCAGGTTCTAGGGGTCACCAAACCTCACACTTATCCTATTGTCATCCCAAACAACGGGACAGAGCAAATAAAGATATATCCGTCAGGCTGTAATCTCTAACAAACAATTAGTAGGCAATACAAGTATAACACGTAAATGATCATGTATATTTAACCGGGTACAGGTATATGGTGAAATATGAATTCCTAACTGTGTGTCCTCGATAGCTCAGTAGTTAGAGCCCTGGTACGGTAAAGCAGAGACCCTGGGTTCGAGTCCCGGTTGAGGAACGATTTGTTCACCACCTGTTATATTGTGGGGCTCGTCCGGGATACAGGTATTGTACCACGGGTACTAGTAAATGGTGAATAATCGATTCCTAACCGTATGTCCTCGATAGCTCAGTGGTTACTGGTACGGTAAACCAGAGACCCTGGGTTCGAGTCCCGGCTGAGGAACGAATTTTTCACCACCTGTTATATTTTGGGGCTCGTCCGGGATCCAGGACCGTGTCTGTTAGCATGAAACAGTATGAAAATAAGTCTGACAGCCGGCCTGGAATTAACTCCAATAGAAATTCAAGACGAAATTCAATCTGGTGGAGATGTATGTAACCGGGTACAGGTATATGGTGAAATATCGATTCCTAACCGTGTGTCCTCGATAGTTTAGTGGTTAGAGCCCTGGTAAGGTAAACCAGAGACCCTGGGTTCGAGTCCCGGTTGAGGAACGATTTTTCACCACCTGTTATATTTGGGGCTCGTCCGGGATCCATGACCGTGTCTGTTAGCATAAAACAGTATGAACATAAGTCTGACAGCCGGCCTGGAGTTAACTCCACTAGAAATTCAGGGACGAATTTCAATCTAGTGGCGGTTTATGTAACCGGGTACAGGTATATGGTGAAATATCGATTCCTTACCGTGTTTCCTCGATAGCTCAGTGGTTAGAGCCCTGGTACGGTAAACCAGAGACTCTGGGTTCGAGTCCCGGTTGAGGAAGGATATTTCACCACCTGTTATATTTGGGGGCTCGTCCGGGATCCAGGACCGTGTCTGTTAGCATGAAACATTATGACAATAAGTCTGACAACCGGCCTGGAGTTAACTCCACTAGAAATTCAGGGACGAATTTCAATATGGTGGGGTGTATGTAACCGGGTACAGGTAAATGGTGAATAATCGATTCCTAACCGTATGTCCTCGATAACTCAGTGGTTACTGGTACGGTAAACCAGAGACCCTGGGTTCGAGTCCCGGTTGACGAACGAATATTTCACCACCTGTTATATTTGGGGACTCGTCCGGGATCCAGGACCGTGTCTGTTAGCATGAAACAGTATGAAAATAAGTCTGACAGCCGGCCTGTAGTTAACTCCACTAGAAATTTAGGAACGAATTTCAATCTGGTGGAGGTGTCTGTAACCGGGTACAGGTATATGGTGAAATATGGATTCCTTACCGTGTGTATATTTATATATAATATTAAAGAACAAAACCCTAGAAATCTACAAAGTAAGTACTCTAGGACTGTTATTCATTCCCATTTTTGGAAATCGCAGAGTCCGATAGGTGGTTCCACTACACCAGCCTTTATAGGTTTTGAGTATTGCTTAGTCACTCTTAGGATATGTTGCCTGCTTTTTATTTAGTCTGTTGACTGTTACATGTGATATGCAGGCTTCATAACATCCATTTTGTTTATTTCGCACATTGTTTTCTCGTTAAGGCAAAGCGTTTAGTTAGAAACTGGGACCATACGCCGCTTGCCTTGAAATGGTGTGAAAACACCTCATTGAAGGTTCCATGTTCACCGCCATATGCATACCATCTTCGGGATGGCTCCGATTTCTGTACTATTGGCATTTTAAATATTACGTTCCGCTCAACCTGGGGTTAGAGGGCGTGAACGGTAGCAAGCACATTACAATACCGTTCATGAACAGTCCTAATCAAACCGAGATACTTGTGTTTGGCAGAAGCCAGAGCAACAAAAGAACAAACTGTTAATGGTACGACAAGACAAAATTAAAGGCAAACATTAAACGCTACCGTTATATAAGGATTTTGGTAGACGTCATCATAGAATCCGCAATATGTCCGGTCATCGCACAATCAAACAGGAAAGTATAGTGACGAACTGTAAATGGGTCAACCACTAAACTAAACATGCAGTGCCTTGCATAATGATAGGACTCATAAACTGTTTTGATAAACTGTTTAACAAGTTTAATAACGATTGTATGAAAGTGACTATGACCAAGGATCTTACGAAGTTTGTAAATCAAATCACCATAGAAGTTGTTGGTAACGGTAACCCTGCTGGAGAAGCATTTTAGTTATACAATAATAATAATGACCACATTCAGAGAAATTAGAATACTATATGTTATGATAAAACAACAGCTATACAACTATATATATATATATATATATATATATATATTGAACGTTTTATATGAACAAAATTTAAACGTATAGCAGCGTATGTCTCTACATATACTGTTATCATCTCACAACTATGTTATACTAATGCTGACATGGGCGCATAACGCGCACACTTACAGTATTAATTGGTTTATGTTTTTGCTTTTCTGAAAATTATGTTTGTTTTTGTTTTTGTGTACTGTGATGTTCAGTACAATTATGTATATATATATATTTATATATATCGGGAGAAATAGTTGTGAACTACCAAGGACAGACAACCTTCGGACGAACTAAGGCAGGGCGCCTAGCTATGACGAGATACACAGAAATCAAGTGTATGCATTCACTCCCTAAAAAGGATAGCTGCAACACACGTTGATGAACTGTATCTCTACATCATAACACACTCGTCTGGAGGCGCAATTAACATATAGATGAATACATACATACAATTATAGCTCATATGAGTGGGCCACATTTAAGCATTCAACCACACACAGCTATATTGAGACAGTGACAATGAAAGATGCCGGATCTTGAGGAAACTGTGAATTCGGGTAAATATAATAAAGGGAGATAATTTGAACTCACTACGGCAACTTTCGAAATTGGGATCTCGTTAGAGATTTACGTTCACAAAGCAGAATTATATATAGGGAGAAATATTTTTGAACTACCAAGGACAGACAACCTTCGGACGAACTACGGCAGGGCGTCTAGATATGACGAGATACACAGAAATCAAGCGTATGCATTCACTCCCTAAAAAGGATAGCTGCAACACATGTTGATGAACTGTATCTCTACATCATAACACACTCGTCTGGAGGCACAATTAACATATAGACGCACACATACATACACTTATAGCTCTTATGAGTGGGACACATTTACGCATTCAACCACAAACAGCTATATTGAGACACTGACAATGAAAGGTGCCGGATCTTGGGGATACTGTGAATTCAGGTAAATATAATAAAGGGAGATAATTTGAACTCACTACGGCAACTTTAGAAATTGGGATCTCGTTAGATATTCTCGTTCACAAAGCAGAATTATATATAGGGAGAAATATTTATGAACTACCAAGGACAGACAACCTTCGGACGAACTACGGCAGGGCGCCTAGCTATGACGAGACACACATAAATCAAGCATATGCATTCACTCTCTAAAAAGGATAGCTGAATTGTTGTTGTTGTTAATTCTAAGGTTTATAGACCGTCCGCCAACTAAAACGCCAGGAGAACCCTGGCGCTATGGGCACAATAGAGTCTGGTCTGTTCTAGATGAGTGTGTTGGTTGATCTGGTGCTGCTGTGTTCCTGTGTCGTCGTTTCTCTTGTAGATGTGTAGTGTTGTGTCGCTGCTGCTCTGTGTAGTTGTCGCTGTGGCGGTGAAGTGGTGGTCTGGTGGTCGAGGTGGCCTGCATCCGCTACGGTGGTTGAGCTACATCCGCTAGTGTGTTGTCCTACAGCCGCTAGTGGTCGGGGGTCCTTGTGTTTGGGGCCACACCCATCACATATGGCCCCTGCGCTGCAAGCATTATCAGATGGCTGTATTTTTCATGAATCACTCTTCTGTTGTCAAACTACGGTCGAATGTAGGCCTCGGCGTCGATCCCTAATTATTACTAACTATATACTGCTGCTGCTACTTCTACTCTGTGTTGGTTGATCTCAGCTCTGGCCCGCGGACTTCTGTCTGACAACTTCCAAGTTCTCTACTTCCATCTGATGATGAGTGCCTTGATGGGGGCGCAGGGGACTTCTTCACTATTAGTCAAGTGACACTCAGGCTCCTGAACCGAGACAAACCAGTTCAGAAGTACTAGTGTGTTAGTCACTATACGCGAATATAGTGATTTACCCCACTAGTAATGTTGTACAGTGCTGGCAATGCGTACCCCCATACAAATACCATGAGAGTCACCAGTGCCCTCTCCGCGACGTGCACGCTATTAAGAGCAGGAGAAGAAAGGATAGCTGAAACACACGTTGATGAACTGTATCTCTACATCATTACGCACTCGTCTGGAGGCACAATAAACATATAGACGCATACATACATACAAGTATAGCTCATATGTGTGGGCCACATTTAAGCATTTAACCACACACAGATATATTGAGACAGTGACAATGAAAGGTGCCGGATTTTGGGGATACTGTGAATTCAGGTAAATATAATAAAGGGAGATAATTTGAACACACTACGGCAACTTTCGAAATTGGGATCTCATATATTTATATATATATATATATATATTCATAGCTAGGCGCCCTGCCGTAGTTCGTCCGAAGGTTGTCTGTCCTTGGTAGTTCACAAATATTTCTCCCCATATATATATATATATATATATATATATATATATATATACATAATTGTACTGAACATCACCGCAGTTGCCGCCAAAGAGAACACTAGGGTATAGCCAGAAACATCGACGGACGAAAGTTCATGCATCTTTAAGTTATCTTTAACACTATATCATGCATTCGTGGGGAAAAAATACCTTGCGATATGTATATAATATAAATTAGTAAGTAAACATGACAGTACCAGGCTCTTAATTAGTCACACTTTATCAGGAAAACTCTTACATTTAATGCAAGTATTCAACTGTGCACCACTTGTCACAGATTTGTTTTTTATACTGTTATGAAAGAGATTCATGTTGAGTTTGTTACCTGCTAGCAGAGAGACATTGTTGATGCCTTCAATAATACATCTCGGTATCTGGATGACATACTCGATATTGATAATCGGTTCTTTGCTCATATGGTCACTAATATTTATCAACCAGTGCTCACGTTGAATAAAGCCAACAGTTCGGATTCCATAGCAGCATTCCTCGATGTTCATCTCTCGCTTCCAATGAGTACATACATAATAAAATATATGATAAGATACGTTAACTATCCACATTTAGATGAATATATACTGATAAAGTGATCCTTTGGGAGCAACAAACACAATTAAGAGAATAAAGCAGCAGACTCGGTTTTATTGAGTCTGTTCATGAGAAGTAATGAAAGAAGCAACATCTCTCACGCCCCTAGCACCGGCTTAAACGGTATTCTACTTCAATGCCACCTATACTGGGCTCGTTGGTCGCAAAGGACCAGTAAAACACACTGATTCGTAGCACGGTGATACTTTTTACAGCCGCCACACTACACTAAACGAACGCTAGTGTGAATGTTAATAAATACTGATAAAGACGTACCCCGTGCTACATCATACGGGGTTAATATATTTCAGCTAATTATTTTTGCTAGGGCATGTAGCGATGTTAAGGATTTCAATTATCGAAATGAAGTTATTACAAGTAAACTTCTTAAGCAAGGTATTCTTTATCATAAACTAAGTAAATATTTATCAAAGTTCTATCGTCGCAACGAAAACCTGCTGGAAAAGTACAACACCAACCTAAATCATTTCTGCGACTATGAATATAACAACCGTTATTCTATTTGATCTATACAATTCGGAAAACAAAGGGTCTGACGGATTTCTTGACCACTTTACCCAATTAATCAGGACATTTGTCAGAAAAGGATACGACCCTTTAGTATTATAGCGCCATGCATGTTTGTTACAGTCAGTTATTACGCTTCAATTTTCTCTTTTGAGATGACCAAACAACCTCGAAGAATTCCATGATTGCACATTCTGAAACCCTGTTCATTTCTTATAAACGTAATGCGTATCCTAATGGAATGTACCTACCATAATCTTTTCATTTCATTTTGAAAATTATTTCTGAAATAAACATAGTTACTCTCTTCATAAAAAGTTAAGCTTCCTTAACGATAAGTGGTAACACACAAAACCTATTACAGTTTGATAGCAATGTATCCTGCATTTAATTGTGGTAAAACATCGGATGTGTTTTTAAGTTCAACATTGCACAACGTTAAGTACTAAATTAAACATCAATCAGTTTAAATAATTCATATCTATTTCATATGACGGTCATTTCACCATTTTAACTTTAATTTGACGAGTTTTAAATTTCTAGCTCTCATTTTAAAAGCTCATTCCTTGTTTCATCACCGGAATTCACGTCATTAAGTACATCACCCATATAAATTAGATTCTCTAATACTCACTATTAAAGAAGAATTTTCATTATTGTTTTGTTTTGTTTTTGGCGAAGCAGAATAGTTGTGTGAAGGGTCTGTCAACTATTTTACGTATGCGTCGTTAGGTTTGAGGGAAATGATACAATTATAGTCGAACAGGGCATGTAGCATTCACAGAACAGAGTCAACCAAAAAACCTAAAATATGCATATAAAACAAAATATAATTACAAGAAAAAGCAAAGTAGGCAACATTGCATACATAAACGGTTTAAAATTAGGGCTGCCAACTTGGAACGGTCAATGGCAAAGATGCAGCTGGGTGTTTAAACCGTTTTCATTATCATACTCTTTTTTTATAGCACAGTGGCGTTGCTTGTGCAGTGTGGCGGCAGTAAAACGTCTCCCCGCGCTTGCAATCAGTACTGTTATTCATTCGATCTTTGGAGATTGCTGAGCCCGATACTTATATTTAATTATCGATAGTACTTTTTCATTTCTTTTTGTTTTCTTACTTAATTTTCGATTCAGTGGTTCCACTATTCCGGCCGATTAAAGGCTCTGGGTATTGTTTAACCACTTATAGGATATGTTGTCTGCTTTTTAATTTAGTCTTTTGACTGTTACTTGTGATATGCAGGGTTCATAACCGCTGCTCCCAACTAAATTCCATTATGTTTATTTCGCTCTTCGGGCATTTAATTTTATTAGATACTGGGACCATACGCCGTACGACATGGGGAAGAAAGATACCCCATGTCCACCGCCATATGCATGCCATCTTCGGGATGGTTTACATTTTGTACTATTGATTTTATTAATATTGAGTTCTGCTCAACCCGGGGCTAGAGGGCGTGAGCGGTAAATAACATATTTCACTACCGCTCATGAACAGTCTCAATCAAACAGAGACTGCAATTATTCGTATGTGTCGTTTTCGGCTGTTTCCAAAGGTCCATTATCATACTCTTTTTTTATTGCACAGTGGCGTTGCTCGTGCAGTGTGGTGACAGTAAAACGTCTCCCCGCGCTTGCAATCAGTAATGTTATTCATTCGATCTTTGGAGATCGCTGAGCCCGATACTTATATTTAATAATCGGTGGTACTTTTTCATTTCTTTTTGTTTTCTTACTTAATTTTCGATTCACTACTCCGGCCGATTAAAGGCTCTGGGTATTGTCTAACCACTTATAGGATATGTTGTCTGCTTTTTAATTTAGTCTTTTGACTATTACTTGTGATATGCAGGCTTCATAACCGCTGCTCCCAACTAAATTTCATTACGTTTATTTCGCTCTTCGGGGCATTCAATTTTATTAGATACTGGGACCATACGCCGTACGACATGGGGAAGAAAGATACTCCATGACCACCGCCATATTCATGCCATCTTCGGGATGGTTAACATTTTGTACAATTGATTTTATTAATATTGAGTTCTGCTCAACCCGGGGCTAGAGGGCTTGATCGGTAAATAGCATATTTCACTACCGCTCATGAACAGTCTCAATCAAACAGAGACTGCAATATTTCGTATGTGTTGTTTTCGGCCGTTTCCAAAGGTCCATTATCATACTCTTTTGTTATAGCACAGTGGCGTTGCTTGTGCAGTGTGGTGGCAGTAAAACGTCTCCCCGCGCTTGCAATCAGTACTGTTATTCATTCGATCTTTGGAGATCGCTGAGCCCGATACTTATATTTAATTATCGGTGGTACTATTTCATTTCTTTTTGTTTTCTTACTTAATTTTCGATTCAGTGGTTCCACTACTCCGGCCGATTAAAGGCTCTGGGTATTGTCTAACCACTTATAGGATATGTTGTCTGCTTTTTAATTTAGTCTTTTGACTATTACTTGTGATATGCAGGCTTCACAACCGCTGCTCCCAACTAAATTTCATTACGTTTATTTCGCTCTTCGGGGCATTCAATTTTATTAGATACTGGGACCATACGCCGTACGACATGGGGAAGAAAGATATTCCATGTCCACCGCCATATTCATGCCATCTTCGGGATGGTTAACATTTTGTACAATTGATTTTATTAATATTGAGTTCTGCTCAACCCGGGGCTAGAGGGCGTGAGCGGTAAATAGCATATTTCACTACCGCTCATGAACAGTCTCAATCAAACAGAGACTGCAATATTTCGTATGTGTTGTTTTAGGCCGTTTCCAAAGGTCCATTATCATACTCTTTTGTTATAGCACAGTGGCGTTGCTTGTGCAGTGTGGTGGCAGTAAAACGTCTCCCCGCGCTTGCAATCAGTACTGTTATTCATTCGATCTTTGGAGATCGCTGAGCCCGATACTTATATTTAATTATCGGTGGTACTTTTTCATTTCTTTTTGTTTTCTTACTTAATTTTCGATTCAGTGGTTCCACTACTCCGGCCGATTAAAGGCTCTGGGTATTGTCTAACCACTTATAGGATATGTTGTCTGCTATTTAATTTAGTCTTTTGACTGTTACTTGTGATATGCAGGCTTCATAACCGCTGCTCCCAACTAAATTTCATTACGTTTATTTCGCTCTTCGGGGCATTTAATTTTATTAGATACTGGGACCATACGACGTACGACATGGGGAAGAAAGATACTCCATGTCCACCGCCATATGCATGCCATCTTCGGGACGGTTAAAATTGTGTACTATTGATTTTATTAATATTGAGTTCTGCTCAACCCGGGGCTAGAGGGCGTGAGCGGTAGCTAGCATATTTCACTACCGCTCATGAACAGTCTCAATCAAACCGAGACTGCAATATTTCGTATGTGTCGTTTTCGGCCGTTTCCAAAGGTCCATTATCATACTCTTTTTTTACTCTCACACCTTATTAAATATATGGTATATGTCCATTGTTCCTAGGGAAATGGAGCAGCCTGTAACACTATATTAAAGAACCTACCAGTATATTTGTATGAGTTTATTTAACTTTCAGCATCATTTGATCGATGCACAATGTGTGTAGGAACAATGTGTGTAGGAATAGATAGTTTCTGTTTATTTTTTATAGAGTTTATATTTCGTTCGCATGGATGTATAAGCAACGTAAACAAATGGTATATATTTACTCGCTTTATTTCGAATTCTAGTGCCTGCACCAAACACACATCTCCAAACTTTTAACTTCTTGTCTCAGTGCCGTTAAAGATCAAGTTAAACTATGTTGTGATAAAACTTAATATGAAAACTCTGGGATTCATTTATTTTGGTCTATAAAATAATCAGGAGACGTTCTTGATAACATTTTCAATAAAGGTCAAGTTTCATCAATAATGATGATGACCATTTTGTAATCTTTTCTGATTCCCTTTCATCTCTTCAAGCACTGGGTAATATGAAACATGATAACCCAGTTGTGCTTCAACTTTTAGAAAAGTACAATTCTCTTATAATTGATAATTATATTATTTTCTGCTGGCTTCCAAGCCATGTAGGAATACGTGGTAATGATAGAGCTGATAGTGCTGCCAAGGCAGCATTAGATTTACATATATCTAATACCAAATTACCTTATACTGATTTTAAAAGTTGTATTAACACATATATTCGAACTCTTGGCAAGCCACTTGGGATTTGTCAGTTAACAATAAACTCCATTCAATTAAACCGTTACTCGGAGAATGGCGCTCTTCTAGTAGACCCATTCGTCGAGAGGAAGTTGTCCTAGCCCGGTGCAGAATAGGGCATACACGTTATACTCATTCATATTTATTACAAGGTGAGCCATTGCCAGAATGTATACCCTGCTTTGCACCGTTAACGGTCAAACACATATTGTTGGAATGTGTAGACTTTGATCCTATGCGTCAAAGTTACTACAATGTTAATACTATAACCGAGTTATTTAATACTATAAATTTCAGTCTAGTTTTAGATTTCCTTAAGGAAGTCAGACTATATAAATCATTATAATATGTTCTTGTATATAATTACTTTTTTATATACCCGTTTTCGGGCATTTGTTGATTTACATATATAGTTTATATTACTACCATATCATCCCTTATTTTTAAATAGTTTTATCTTGATATATTTACATTTATATTTAATTAATCCTTCATTTCGTCATCTTTTGTCAGTTTTTGCGCACAATATGACCTATTTATGTGTCGACGTGCCGTAAAACACCATTCATTCATTCATTCATCAATAAGCACTGATGACTTCTCTATACTATATACAACCTTACCACATCACCTTATTAAAGACAAGCTAATTTCTCTTATTCAAAAATCATTCGCTAGAGAAAATACTACATTTTTGGCATGTAATAATATTAAAGCGTTTTTTACTAACGGCAGTTTAGACAATTATACTATGTGGATTTGCTATGAATTTTGTGAAGCTCTCATCTTCCTATTATATAATATTTTTGTCAGGTGTGGAACCACCGTTTATAGACAAATTGTTGGTATCCCTATGGGTACGAACTTCGCACCACTTGTCTCAGATTTTATTTTATTTTGCTATGAAAGAGATTTCATGTTGAGTCTTGCACCAGATACCCAGGCAGATGTTATTGAACCTTTTAATGACACCTCTCGGTATCTGGATTTTATATTGAACATTGACAACCCTTTCTTTCCAACTATGGTTAATAAAGCTAATATATCTGATAATAACGCTTCTTTTCTTGATATAGATCTCTCGATTGAAAATGGTGAAATAATTAGCAAAATCTATGACAAGAGAGATGATTTTAATTTTGCCATTGCTAATTACTCCCACTTGGAAGGGGATGTTCCCCGAGCTACATCTTAAGGGGTGTATATGTCTCAACTTATTTGTTTTCAAGAGCTTGTACTCGAGTTGGGGACTTTAATATTCGAAATCTTTGTATAACTAAAAACCTACTCAATCAGGGTTACCGTTACCATAAACTTCGTAAAACCTTTGCAAAAAATTATTATCGTAACCCTGATCTTCTTTCCAACATAAAAGTAATTTAAGATCTCTCCAGCGACAAGGACTATCACAACCTGACTTCTTTGGTGATGTGATTTATAAACTTTGTAAGATTCTTGGTCATGATCACTTTCATACTATCTGTGGTAAACTTGTTAAAAAGTTTATCAAAAGGGGTTATGAGCTTATCATTTTGCAACGTACTGCATGCTTGGTGGTAGACCCTTTTACAGTTCGCCACTATGTTTTCCTCTTTAATTGTACGATGACCAGACAGGCAGTGGACCCTATGATGACGCCTACCTAAAGCCCACTGGGACGGCGGCGTTTGATGTTTGTCTATGATCTTTCTTGTCGTTCCCTTAATGGTTTATTCTCTTGTTGCTCTTGCTTCTGCCAAGTCTCTGGGTACCTTCATTGTGGCTTTCTAGGCTATTGTTTTCTTATATTATATTTACATGAGCATATTTGTGTTTTACTTATATTGCCTATTGATGCTGCCTTGTTGGTTAGAGATTAGATCAGGGCGGGGATTTCTTTATTGACACTGTCCTGTTTTAATGGGATGACAGTAGGGTAAGTGTGAGGTTTGGTGCACCCTAGAACCGGTCTAAACCCCCAGTGGCCTACTTTGCCACTGACCGTTCCAAGGCGGTAGCCCTATTGTCAACCCTTTTGTGTTTGTGAAGTCGTTTGCTTTTATTATTACTTTTGCCTTCTTGTTTGTCTGTTTGCGTGTTTGTTTCTGTGTTGTTGATTGTCCTCCTCTAATGCTACTTCCCCTGTCCGCTCTTTTTATATTTATTTACATACATCTTTTAGTATATAAATATCAATTAAGCTCCAGTGTTGCGAAATGCTTAGCAGTCCTAACAAGGTTGGGTTTTATATACAATAATTATGTTGAATTCATAGATAGGATGCAACTATCTGACACAACTGTCATGCTGACCGTTCTCTTGTATCTTAATTTTGCCACCTACTTTTGTGTAAGAGAAGGTGATAGATTGTTTTATGATATTTATGATAGCATTTATTTTGTTGAGACCAACTATGTAAAGATTTTAGTTTAAAGCCACACAGAATGGGCTTGATGATCCTATAGGTCCAGTAAGTAATAATACTACTGATTTGTAGTAGAGGCAATTTTTACGGCCGCCACACAGCACTAAACAAACGATAGTGTGAATGTCAATAAATACTGAACAGGAGATAAAAGTAGCCCACTCGGTTTACTGAGTCTGTTCATGTAAACACCGAGAGGGAGAAGTAATAATAGTAGTATAGTGTAATTAGTGACCCAGTCAGAATATATATCGTGTTCTAACTTCCAATAAGCATATGGAATAAGTTAGATACGCCCTTTAGGTATTCTAAACGGAACGGAAATAACATCAACGATATATCAGTTTATGATAGCAGGTGAAAGACATGTATTAACCTGTTTTGTTTATATATTTTCCATTAATTTCAGACAACATATTTTTTGACAAACGTACTTACAGAAAAAGGTTTCAGTGTATTATTGATAGTGTCCACGCTTTGTGTCAGGAATCTTTATATTTTTTCTTTTTTTGTTTTGGTTTGTGATTGTGTAAAAATAATCTTTTTTTTTCTTCCAAATGAAACAAATGGGGCCGTTTTATGATATCAGGCATTGTTTGATACATGAGTATATTCTATACATATGAATATTTAAAGTGTATCGTTCAGTTATATTGAAATACTTTACGAACGTTCATAATAGACTTCAAAACTTTTTAGTTGGATAATTATTCAATTGAATGTTTCCCCGCCTCCACCAACGCAACGAATACCACTCGAGTACACACTCGGCTGATCTTAAAAATACAAAATCTGTATGTGAATGGAGCCACTGGAATCGGTTAATTTACAAGTACTGTCCCTTTTACTGGGATGAAAATTGGGTAAGATTGAGGTTTGGTGCACTTTAGAACATGGTTTAAACCCCCAGTATCTGTTTTTCCACTGACCGTTCCAAAGGCGGTAGGCCTATTGTCCACCAGTTTGTGTTTGTGATGAAATATCTTGTCTTTTATTCATCTTTAAGGTTGTTCTTTTTTTCTGTGTGTGTTTATGGTTGACTGACGTCCTTGAATGCTACATTTCCTGTTCGATTTGTATATCTACTTCTATATTATTATTGTTGGTACATAAGTACGGTAAACAATATTGACGGTAAACAATAATGAACACTCATATTGGGAAGGTGATTCAATTTTCGTTTTAAATGTTTAAATGTAGTTCCGGCAAAGTGGTATCATCAATGCAGTACTCTTAGTAATATCTCCACTGTAATGACGATATAACTTCAGTCTGATATGAAAACTGGCTCACTGAGAATTCCATAGCAATCACTGTTAGGGATATAATAAAGTTGAATATTTGTAAAATCCATATCTCATAGTTTGATTCATAGCATAATGACACGGTTTGAAATGACACGTTACGGAAATGCGGTCATATATCAAAGTAAGGATTATTGATCTCTATAAACAATACACCTTTGAAGAAATTCATGCTATATCTGAATATGCCGACTTTTCTATACAACGTTTTGTTTGACACGTATAATGCAGTACGTTTTAACTATACGTATTTTGTATGTACAGCATATTGTTCTATGAGGGTTTTACATAATACAAAATTAATGAAGAACCATATCAAAGGGGATTTTCGCAAATCAAATAAGGCAAGTTAAAGTTGAAGACAAATATAAATGTAATGTTTTCTAAAATCAGATCAGTCTAAATATTTTCCCATGGCCAGGCAGGATAGTTGGTATTATAGACACACATGTAACTGACGTACTCCTCTAGCAAAGTACGCATCATATAAATCATATAAATTAGTTGTTACTGGGCTCCACATGGTATATACCTTATAATTAACGATTCAGCAACACTAATTATGTTGTAAAGAATCCAGCTGCTATTAGCAATTAATCACTCGTATGTAATTATGACAAGTTAACGACATATATATTGATTGTAAGCTATCTCATAGCGGAAGCTGAGATAAAAAAAAGAGTATGATAATTGACCTTTGGAAACGGCCGAGCACGACACATACGAAATATTACAGTCTCGGTTTGATTGAGACTGTTCATGAGTGGTAGTGAAATATGCTAGCTACCGCTCACGCCCTCTAGCCCCGGGTTGAGCAGAACTCAATATTCATAAAATCAACAGCACAAAATTTTAACCATCCCGAAGATGGCATGCATATGGCGGTAGACAAGGAGGTATCCTTCTTTAACGTATTCCCCATGTCGTACGGCGTATGGTCCCAGTATCTAATAAAATGAAATGTCCCGAAGAGCGAAATAAAGATAATGGAATTTAGTTGGGAGCAGCGGTTATGAAGCCTGCGTATAAAAAGCAGACAACATATCCTATGAGTGGTTAAACAATACCCAGAGCCTTTTATCGTCCGGAGTAGTGGAACCACCGAATCAAAAATTAAGTAAGAAAACAAAAGAAATTGAAAATGTACCACCGATAACTAACTATAAGTATCGGGCTGGGTATGAGATTTCACAAACATAAAAGGGTTGTCAATAGGGCTACCAGAACATGAAAAGAAATGTTATGTAATTCATAACGACTCTATCTTGTTCTATATTTTGTAATTATGTAATGTATGTCTGTTGCGAAAGGCATTTACTTACTTCTCTATATGTTGACTTGAAAAAAGGTAGGTTGTGTACACATAAATCGAGTAGACCGTCTTGCTTAACACTGTGTTCCTTATATATTGTCCTGTGTATTACTGTTTAACTTGATAATTGTATGCAGTGTATGGTACTCTTCAGACATGTTGTCGTTACGTTTGGGTGCTGTGGTTTCAATATGACCAACTTATATCCGCTTTATAATTGTTCTTATGAGTGAGGGTGCATTATTAAATTGTTTAATGCTCTGCACTTAATGCATCTGGCATAAGATATGATATTCCACTTGAGCACATTTCTAATTACTGATTTTGTTTATTCCACTTGAGCACATTTCTAATTACTGATTTTGTTTTCATGGAGATGAAGAATAAATATGTGTGGCATTTCAGAGCAGTGATTTGGAAAACGATTTTATTGCTGTAATTTGATAACAACCTTTTATTTTCACGCTATATTGGATTATTTAGTTACCCAATCTGCATGTTAAAAGTATCAACCAGAAAAACAAAGAATAATTATATATTACATGTTTGCATGTTAACGTCAGTTAATTTAGATATATTTAAACAAAACATTACTTCAATCAGAAACATGATTTTCTTTTAAAAAAGAAAATGGTGCTGTGTCTACACTTCAGTAAACGCATTAAGTGGACGTATTTGTGTTATAGTTGTAAACTGCTGCCATGTAAACGTGGGCCGAAATATGTTAATCTCTTACATTAAATTCGAATATATGGTTCCATTACTCCAGCCTTAAAATGTCTTTATTTACACTGTCCCGTTTTATTGTGTTGACGGTAGGGTAAGTGTGGGGTTTGGTGCACCCTAGAACCTGGTTCAAACCCCAAGCGACCTTTTTCGCCACTGACCGTTCCAAGGCGGTAGCCCTATGGTCAACATTTTTGTGTTCGGCCTTTTATTCATCTTTAAATGGTTCTTTGTTTCTCTGTGTGTTTG
The DNA here is from genome assembly GCA_037043455.1 of Cyrtodaria siliqua. Taxonomy (NCBI): domain Eukaryota; kingdom Metazoa; phylum Mollusca; class Bivalvia; order Adapedonta; family Hiatellidae; genus Cyrtodaria; species Cyrtodaria siliqua. The sequence goes on along the minus strand of JAWPHD010001461.1, from coordinate 292,340 downwards.
TGGTGGACTGACATCTTTCAATGCTGCTTTTGCTGTTCGATTGTTATATATATATCTTTAAAGACTGTGAGTATTGTTTAATCACTCTTTTGATTGTTATCTGTCCGTTGGCCATGAAATTGGATTGTTATGTATGGTACTTTTAGATAATTAATGACATCGTGTGTACTGTGTGAAACCTTATTGTGCAAACCACCACCTCAAACGATGTATATAATTATGTATATATATGTATATAATTATATATACTATAAATGAATGTGTACATGGATGCGAATGTGTGTGTGCGTGCGTGTATATTTGTACGTGTGCACATTAGTTTAAAGGAAATATCACTGTTTTTGTTTTATTATATGTTTTGCATTGTATATGTATGACTTTACAGCGGGCCCAAAAGTGTTGGCTAATTGGGTCACCCTCTATAAATACAGACAGTCATTCATTCATTCATTCATTTCATTTCGTTATATGCATACCATCTCCTGGATGGCTCAAATGTTCGTACTGTTGACATTTCAAATATTGCGTTCTGCTCAAACCTGGGATAGAGGGCGTGAACGATAGCTAGCATGTTTCACTACCGTTCATGAACAGTGTCAGTCAAACCGATACTGCGATATTTGCTTATATATCGTGTGCGGCGATTTTCAACAGTCGTTTTGACTTTAAATGCACAACGTTGTGGTGTTCAATATGTTGTACAATCAGGACGTTCCTTAAAAGTCGATTCCGTGAGCATAAATATATTGCAGGCAATCCCGAAAAGTTAATAAATTAGGCCTACTTGTACCAACTCTTTCGTCAGTCAGGTCATAGATTTAGTAGCGTCACTGTTCAACCTGTTGAACATATAATGTATTATAATGATGCAACCAAACACATGAGAATACAAGCTAGACATATAGCAGAACTAAAGTGGATGAAAACGTTGCAGACACCATATTTCAATTGGGCCTTCATGATAATGAGAGCCTTATATTGACATGTTTGCTTTATTTTCTATTCGAAAGCGTAAATCTATGTCTTATGGTTGTAGACGTAATGGTAACATCAAACGGAAATCACGTATTAATATGTCAGTCGCGGATTTACATACTCGAAGCTTTCTTGCCTCACCTCTTAATCCATTTCTTAAGCTGATTGGCGAAGAAGCAGGCACCATTTTATTCGAACAGATCCTTCGTATAACACTGCTTCAATAATTCAAAGATATACGCAGCATGTTCTCCGACCCTATATTGACAAGGAATCTGATCATTTCAGACATTTTCTAAAAAAAAGAATTCTTAATAAGGGCATTGATTTTATTGATATACCAAGTATTTTACGAGATAATAGTGGTGTTGATTCTTTACCGAAATATTTCAAACATTCCGGAAATACTATAATTTGTTATAAGTACGAAAAAAACGAAAAACAGTTAGAAGTATGATTTTCATCTACAACAAAAAAGTGTTCGCCAATCAGCTTATAGTAAATAACACTCCTAAGAATGCGAGTGTAGAACCTTTTGCTATGCTCCTGCCGGTCATGTCCTTAATGGTAATTTTAATATTATACGAGGGGTGTTCCGTAAATAATGCGATTGGTATTGATACTAGAATACTATAATCATTTTTGATCAATTGTTTTTGCGATTTCCTTCAAAGTACTCCCCCTTAGCAGAAACACACATTTTGAGCCGCGCTTTTGAAAACATTTTTAGTATTCATGAACAGGTACACCCTTAAGATACTGGTAAACAGCAGATCCCAGGGCATTTCTCCAGTTATATCTCTTCCCAGATAAGTGATTTTTTAGTCTTGGGAAGAGAAAATAGTCGCGGGGGGCCAGGTCTGGCGAGTAAGGGGGGTGCGGGAGAACGGTGATCTTCTCTGACTGCAAAAAGTCCGTTACAATACGGTATTTGTGGGCGGGCGCATTGTCTTGCAGAAGACGAACATACACTTAACCAAAATTCTAACGCTACCTTTAGTTATTGTTTATTTTCTCGAAATATTCTCAGTGGATATTCCTGAATATTTCTACAGTAATGTGCAAATATGTCTAAAATATGTCATCAAAATTTGAGAACAAATCATTAAAGTGTTTTTGAAATACAACCTATCAAGTGAGATAACCTCCTTTACCGAAAGTCGCAAATACCGGACAATTTACCAATCGCACATTTGTATCGGCGGAATGCCGTTTTGAGTCATAATTAAATATTGAAATGTTTTACTTCACCTCTGTACTTTTACGTGGATTCAGAATTACAACAACATGTATAACAATATCAACAGTCTTATAAGACAAAACAATACATTTAATATGTAAACTGTTCAAACTTAATTGCGACACCAATGACGTGTTTAGATCAACACTGGATTATTGAAAACAAATAGCATAAGAAAATGGATAAAGTTGTTGATATTTCATTTCACTTAACATGCTTAAAACAATAAAAACACAATTTGAATCACCTTTTATGTTTTGTTAACTTAACAGTCTCCACCAGTCTAGCATCAGTCTGTTATGTAGGCATAGTCCTAATATAACAAAGTCCTAATACCTGCTGTGACCACCATTAGAAGCAATCACAGCTCTGCAGCGGCTACGGATGGACAAAACATAATCGCTACAGACGCGCTGTGGCACACGATTCCACTCTTCTATTACAAACTGCCCTAGTTGTCTCAGATTGAGAGGCCTCATGGCCCGCACAGCCCTACCAATAACATCCCAAATGTGTTCAATCGAATTGAGGTCCGGGGAACAAGATGGCCAAGGCAGCACGTTAATTCTATGTGCACGAAGAGTTGCTTGCGTGGCTCGCGCTGTATGGCATGGCGCTCCATCCTGCATCAAACGCATTCGACGGTTAGTCTGTAGATGTGGAATACACACAGGGATCAGGATTTCATTTTGATATCGTGCTGCGTTTAAGTTACCATTTATCATGACACCCGCGGTTTTGGTATTCATGGAAATGCCACCCTAAACCATTACTGAACCGCCACCAAATATGTTCCTCTCAATGACACAGTTGTCCCTAAAACGATCATTCCGTCTTCTGTACACACGATGATGGCCGTCTTTGTCGAATAACTTAAACCTTGATTCATCCATTAACAGGATTGATGCCCAGTCGGCTCTCGTAAACCGCACGTGCCGACGCGCCCATTGAAGTCTATTGCGTCTGTGGCGAGCTGTGAGCACAATTCCGCAGAAGGGTCTTCGGCATCGTATTCCATGTTGACGAAATCTGTGGCGCACAGTCACAGTGCACTGATAGGTCGGCCGTGTGATCCTATGGTCGCCCTTGACGTATCCGTAGCTCGTCGATTCCTGTTACATAGGTGCTGATTAACAATATTGTTATCTTGTTGTCTGGTTGTGACGCGACCACGTGGCTGCCTGAGTCGGTCTCGGACTGATCCTGTTCGACGATCATCAAGCGTATGACACTGATTCTGTGGACATTCATTATTGCGGCAACCTGAAATCAAATGACCTGGGATAGAATTCACGAAACAAGTTTCGTCGTAAAATGGTTTGTGGACAAATAAATAAATATCAAGGAATAAAAGAGATGTTTTACTGACCTGCCTATAAGTCGCACCTCCCTCTATCAAACCAACAACGCGTGCCCTTTGCTCAATATATAGTCTAACCATTTTTTCTTGTACGTATGATTCACTTGCTAATCTCCTACTATTAGGGAATTATAAAACAACCATTTCTTAAGCCGTTTTAAAACTCGGAAGCTCAAGTTCCACGTGCAGCATGCTTTGATTTTGAACCATCGCGCTGTTTTCACAAGCAAATAATCCGACGACTAATCCGTGATTCAAGATGCGTGATGACACTGTACACTGCACGCAAATCATTATTTTAAATAGTTTTCCATTCTTTTAATACAGGTGTAATACAGAGGTGAATTAAATTAAGGATAAACGCTACATACATGTAGTAGCATCAACGCCATGAACATCAACATGATACAATTGCGCGATTGGCAACATTTCCGCATTTTGCGACTTTTGAATTTGAGGTTATCTCACCTGATGAGCTGTATCTCAAAAACAGATTTTTTTTTTCTTCAAATTTTGCGGAAATATGTATCGTAAATAGGAGCGTTACCCTGCCAAATTTCAAGAAAATCAAAACAGCAGACTTTAAGAAATCCTAAAATAACTAAAGGTAGCGTTAGAAGTTTCGTTAAGTGTACTTCAGACCTGTTATAGGGCGACGCTGTTTGTAGTACTTCTTCAATTGTTTCAATACGACGTTTTTATAAAAATGTCCTGTGACAGTTCTGCCTTTTGGCACCGCCGTCTGTATGGCGGGACCGTTGGTTGTGAAAACAGTTGCATACAGAACCTTCTTAACAGTTCGCGTTCGTTTGGCAATAATTGGTCGTTTCATATTTTTCGTGGCCCAGATTCGGTTAGATACCTTTCTTTTTGGCTCCTAATATAATGGACCCACATTTCATCACCCGTAACTAAAGTCTCAAACAATTTTTTGCTGTATTTCGGATACATTTTCGGAAGTATTTTTGCTGTTGTAACCCTTTTGGTCCTCTGTCAGCAAATGCGATATCCATCTTGCATTTATTTTCTTAACTTTCTGATGCTTTTTCACAATTAGATGAACACGTGCTAACGACAAGTTTGTCATCCGAGCTAATTGTCTTACTGTGTATCGAGCATCAGTTTTCAGGATTTCACGGATTTTTTCAACGTTTTTTTTGGTCGTTGGCGTTACAGGACAAGCGCTGTTGCCCGGATTTAAATGTGGCCACCCACCTACACACAGTACTGTACGACATTTGACCATCCCCGTAAATGTCACACATCTCTTGGTGAATGTCTTTTGGCTTCAACCCAAGTAATGACCTACCTCTAATATAGGCTCTAATTTCAGACACATTTTCTGCTCGTTTGCCAGCCATTTTGCATATAGTGTAACGAATACGCTATAAAGCAATGTACATTGCACCAAGGTCAGTGAATGTATGAATGAGATTTTCACCTTTGACACGCGTCAGTGATCACTTTAGCGATACGAAGTGGTTTCATGTAAATATTGCACGAGTTCCTCGAAATAATACAGCAGTCGCATTATTTACGGAACACCCCTCGTAGATAAACGTATTCGGCATATGTTTTTAAAAGGTCCGAAGTATCGATTGCCTTCTGTGATTGATTTTAATGCATGTCGTGGTCAGATCGCCAAATCCATTGAGGATTTTACTATTCAATGGTGTCGTAGTGAACATGCTGGCCCTAACTACCTTTTTACTTTGAAAATACTATTTTTAACATCATAAATACCCGTATTAACTTCTATACGGTTAACCCCTCCTTACTTACCCCTAGACCTAGGTTTTAATTTCGTAATTTAAAATCGGGAATCCAGGAATTTCATAATAAGTTTGTTTTAGTTCCTAATGATAAAGCAGCTATTAATGTAATTAGTGTTCGACTCCTCCATTACGTCAATGTTTTATTTCATGGAACTCGGGAGTACTAATTCGTATACTCCGGTACAATCTACCGAAACAAAGAGAGTATGATAATGGACCTTTGGAAACGGCCGAGCACGACACATACGAAATATTGCAGTCTCGGTTTGATTGAGACTGTTCATGAGCGGTAGTGAAATATGCCAGCTACCGCCTACTCCCTCTAGTCCCGGACTGAGCAGACCTCAATATTCATAAAACTCAACAGTACAGAATTTTAACCATCCCGAAGATGGCAAGCATATGGTGGTGGATATAGCAATATTTGTATCTTTATTTCATCCCCTATATCCAGCGGCGTATGGTCCCAGGATCTAATAAAATTGTTTGCCCCGAAGAGCGAAATAAACAAAAAGGTAATTAGTTCGGAGCAGCAGTTATGAAGCCTGCGTATCACAAATTACAGCCAAAAGACTAAATTAAAAAGCAGACAAAATATCCTATGAGGGGTTAAACAATACCCAGAGCCTTTTATCGGCCGGAGATGATGTTGTTTCAACACAAATCACTCAAAGGAAGATTTTAAAGGCTGGAGTAGACGAAAAGCAAAACAGACTTCCAACGATGTACTGGATTCCCAACTTACACAAACAACCATATAGAGCCCGTTATATTTCAAATTCTAGTTCTTGCACCACTAAAAATATCTCCGAAATTTTAACATTTTGTTTTACTGCCGTTAAAGATCACTTGAACAATATTGTGCTAAAGCTTATGAAAACTCTTGGATTAATTTATTTTGGTCTATTAAAAATCAGGCGACGTTCTTGAATAAACGTCAAGCTTCGCCTTTAAGTACTTATGATTTGTCTATACTATATACAACTTTACCTCACAACCTTATCAAAGGAAAGCTTATTGCTCTCATTCCAAAACGTTTGCTAGGGAAAATACTACATGTTTGGCCTGTAACAATATTAAAGCGTTTTTACTAACGTCAGTTTGTACAATTACACTATGTGGTCTTGCCATGAAGTTTGTGAATCACTTATTTTTCTATTGGATACTTGTTTCGTCAGGTATGGAACTACCGTTTATAGACAAATTGTTGATATCCCTAAGGGTACGAACTGTGCACCCCTAGTCGCAGATTTGTTTTTATATTGCTATGAAAGAGATTTCATGTTGAGTCTTTCACCAGATACCCAGGCAGATGTTATTGAAGCCTTTAATGACTCCTCTCTGTATCTGGATGACATATTGAACATTGACAACCCTTTCTTTTCTACTATGGTTAATAATATATATCCTAAAGAACTTCAATTTAACAAAGCTAATATTTCTGATATTAATGCTTTTTTTCTTTTTCTTCATTTACATCTCTCTATTGGAAATGGTGAAATAATTAGCAAAATCTATGACAAGAGAGATGATTTTAATTTTGAAATTGTTAATTATCGCCATTTAGATAAGAATGTTTCCCGAGCAACTTCTTGTGGGGTCTGTGTGTCTCGACTTATCGTTTTTCTAGAGCTAGTACCCGAGTTGAGGACTTTAACATTCGTCATCTTTGTTTAACTAAAAAGCTACTCTATCAGGGCTACCGTTACCATAAACTTCGTAAAACCTTTGCACAATTTTATTATCGTAACCCTGATCTTCTTTCCAAATATAAAAATAATTTAAGAACTATCCTGCGGCAATGACTAACACAACCGGACTTCTATGGTAATGTGATTTATAAACTTCGTAAGATTCTTGGTCATTGAACACTTTCATACTATCTTTGTTAAACTTGTTAGAAGGTTTATCAAAAGAGGATATATATGTATTTAGGGTGTTCTGCTGTAATATTTCGTCTCACTCTGTTTCGCCTCAAATTACAGCAGAACGACCCAAAATACATATATAATAAATCACCATGAAATGGTGATTTACTTGATCTATTAAAACTTTTTAGAATAGGGTAGTGAAGATTGCAAGTTTAAATTTGTTTAATAGTTATCAAAATTACACCCAAAATCAACAAAAATAGTCTGTGCGTTTTTTGTAATATAATTATAAAATGTTTCTTTAATACAATAATAATTGTTATCAGAATTTTAGTCAAATTAACGAATAAACACTATAAAATCATATAGTTTGATTTTCCCGCATTAAATTTCTTTATGGCTTTACTACTTCCCAGTATCTATGTTTAAATCTAACTATATGAGCACCACAACTAACACATATTTGATATTTTGCACTTGTACCTTTTCCACATTTTAGACACGGTAAAACTTTACTTTGCTTTAATCTGAATTTATGTAAACTGCAAGTTTGAATCTTTTGTTGTTTTATTTTTTTACAAGGCTCGTGATATCCAACTTTGAGAAATTGGCAAATATTTTCAATTTTCTTAGTGTTTTCCATTTTCTTTTTCTTGTTATAATAAATATGTTTTTATATTAAGAAGAAAAAATAATATTATATATATTACAAAAATGAGTACCAAAGACGTGAAATATATTTTACAATTACACCGGGAAGGAATAATTAATAATGATCAGCTTAGAAAGGCGCTAGATGCTCTTAAAGAAGTTTCAAAGGAAACTCCAAAAGAGGTTAATTCTCAAACATTAGAAAATTTACTCAAGAGACGACGTGCTAAAAAACAACGTAAACGAGAAAAGCAGAAATATGATAAATTACAAGAAAATTTTATAAATAAACAAAAGCAGAAATATGGTAAATTACGAGAAAATGTTATAAATGAACTAAAACAAGTTTTTCAAGATAGAAAATTAAAACTGGTTGACAAACCAATGTGTGGTTAGTTTAAAGCATACAAGATATCTGCCGAGAAATACAAAGACCCTCAAATACTATTTCGTGATAAAAAATCCATTATCACAAAACAAATAAGCAAAGAGCTGACAGAGATGAATGGATTAAAGTTTCAATTAGGTCTCACTGTAAATCTATTCAAAGATGATGGTGCTACCAAAAAATACACCAAAGCAGTATTACACATCGAACAAAATGCAATCTTAAACTCTGAAAAAATAAATGAGTTTTACGATGAATCATCTGCAAATATACAAGAGAGCCTTGAACGATTTACAAACACAGCATCAGGATTGGAGATTGATCACTGTGTTAAGTTTTATTTGAATATTGCAAAGTATGAACCATTAAAAGGTTCTTCATATATTCCTCTATCGAAAGCATTAGCTGACAAGAAAGCAATAATTAATGTTAGGAATGAAGATAATAAGTGCTTGGAAGTGGCATTGGTGTCTGCTTTGTGGCCTGATAAAAATAATCAAAATAGGATATCTAGTTATAAGAAACATATGGGTAAGTTAAATATGGATGGTATTGACTTTCTACTCCAATTTCTCAAATTCCCAAGGTAGAGAAACAAAACAACCTTGCTATCAACGTTTATGGATATATTATAACAGGAAAAAATAAAAAGGTAACTGTTTTTCCATATAAAATATCAGAACAACCAAAAGATATCGAGCGAATTAATCTGCTCTTAATATCTGAAGACATTGAGGTTGAAAGAGAATCAGAGAATGAAGATGATCCAAATAATAAAGAAGGAATCATAGATGACAACTATGACCCTGATGATTATCCCGACAAACCAACAACAATAACAAAATATCACTATTGCTGGATTACACATCTGAATAGACTACTCTATGACCAAAACAAACACCATGGTCGAACTTGCTTCTGCGATCGTTGCCTTTACGGCTTTTCTGGGAAAGGACTACTTACCAAACACAAAGAAGACTGTGATGGTATCAACAAAAATTCTTGCAGAATAGAAATGCCGCAAGAAGGTAAAAATCACATAAAATTTAAAAATCATCAAAATCAGATGCATGTGCCTTATGATATGTTGATTTTGAGAGTATAAACAAACCACATCCAATCAAATTTGTAAAGAAATCCGAAATTCAAAATATACACGAAGCTTGAGGATTTGGGTATCAAGTTGTCAGATATGATGGTAAAGTTGAAGAACCTGTTATTTACAGAGGTGAAGATGTTGTTGAAAAGTTTTTAAATCACTTGGAACGTGAAAAGATCAACATTAATAATATATTTGCTCACCCAAAACCATTAATCATGACACAACAAAATGAGGAACATCATGAAAAAGCAACACAATGTTGGATATGTAATAATAAAATAGGCAAAGGTAAAAACTGTAAAGTAAGAGACCACTGTCATTTTACAGGTGAATACAGAGGCGCAGCACATAAAAACTGTAACCTGAAACTGAAAATAAAACCAAATAAAACAATCATCCCTGTTGTATTTCATAACCTCAAAGGATATGATAGTCATCTTATAATGCAAAAAATACATAAAATGTCAGGTAAAATTACATGCATCCCAAACAATGCTGAAAAATATATATCATTTAGCATAGGACAACTTAGATTTTTGGATAGCTTTCAGTTTATGGCTTCGTCTCTGGAAAAATTGGTTGATGCTACGGATAAATCTGATTTCAAAATTACCAAAAATCAGTTTGGAGAACAAACAAATATACTTCTGCGGAAAGGTGTTTACCCGTATGAATATATGGACAGTGTAAAAAGATTTGAGGAAACACAATTGCCACCTATAGACAAGTTTTAAAGTAGTCTCACAGATGAAAGTATAAGTCTCAAAGATTACGAACATGATCCAAAAATATGGAAAGAGTTTAACTGTAAAACTCTTGGAGACTATCATGATCTCTAGCTAAAAACTGATGTAACTCTGTTAGCAGATGTATTCCAAACTTTTAGAAAAACCTGTATGAATGCATACAAACTTGATGCTTTACATTATTATACAGCACCTGGATTATCTTGGGATGCTTTCCTTAAACATTCAGAAATAGAATTAGAACTTTTGACAGACATTGACATGCACTTATTCATAGAAAAGGGAATGCGAGGTGGCATAAGTATGGTATCAAAATGATATGCCAAAGCAAACAATCCACACGTAGCTGATTATAACTCTGACAAGGAGAACAACCACTTAATGTATTATGATGAAAATAACCTTTATGGACATTCAATGAGTCAGCCACTTCATTATTCTGGCTTTGTTTGGAAAGCCAGAAACAAGAGTGGGGCATTTTCTAAACCAAAACCTGGCAAAGGACAAATACTTGAATTTGATTTGGAATATCCTACAAAATTACATGAAGCTCACAATGACTATCCACTTGCACCGGAAAGAATAGCAGTGAAAAATGAATGGTTGTCTGAATACCAGACAGATCTGTTGGAAAATAATAGCATGTTAAATACAGAACAACTAGTCCCCAATCTTATGGACAAAGAAAAATATGTGTTACATTACAAAAACCTGCAACTGTATTTATCTTTAGGCATGAAACTAAAGAAAATACAGAGAGTAGTAGAATTTAATGAAAAAACATGGATGGAATCATATATTCGTTTAAACACAGAACCTAGGGAAAACGCTAAATCACAATTTGAAAAAGATTTTTACAAAATTATGAACAACTCTGTGTTTGGCAAAACAATGGAAAATCTACGCAAGCGGACTGATATAAAACTTGTTAGAACTGACGGCTCTGAAAATGAAAAGATAAGAAAAATACTAGCCAAACCCAACTTTAACAGGCGTATAAAGTTTTCAGATGAATTGTCAGCAATACATGTAAACAAAACAAAATTAACATTAAACAAACCAATCTATGTTGGGATGTCAGTATTAGATTTATCAAAGCACTTGATTGTACTATAATACCCTAAAGAAACGGTACGGAGATGACTGTACTTTATTATACACAGACACTGACAGCTTGCTGGTAGATATCAAAACAGAAGATGTGTACAAAGACATGGCTGAAATGAAAGATGAGTATGACTTGAGTGATTATCCGAAAAACCATCCACTGCACGATGATACAAATAAAAAAGAAATAGGCAAGATGAAAGATGAATGTGTTGGTGTCGCTATAGCTGAGTATGTTGGATTAAGGCCCAAACTATATTCTATTTTGAGAGCGGAGGGGCAGATTATTAAGAAAGCAAAGGGAGTAAAAAAATATATAATCCAAAAACATATCAACTTTGAGAACTACAAGGATGCATTGTTTGGCAAGAAAAAATACATCCATGAAATGAATATGATACGCTCAATAAAGCATCAGACATATGGTATAACAGTAAACAAAGTAAGACTGTCACCATTTTACTCTGAACGATACATAGCACCAGACGGTATTAAAACTGATGCACATGGATTTTATAAAAACTTATAAACGCGTTTGGGTATCAACAGGAACAATAAGTAGTTCTTCTTTGAGAAATCCTCTTTGAGGCGCTGGTGATTTCAAATAATATACTCTTATACCTTGCGTCACCATATAACTTTTAATCTTGTGAATATCTACACTCCACATTGGATCAGTTGCTCTGCGTCTTCCACCTTCTTGTTCCCCAGGTTGATATAAATATCTTACACTTGCATTCATACAGATAGGATTATCTTTTAATGTTTTTGTTTCAACAGGAGGAGGCTTTTTTGTCTCCACATTTATTGCTTTAACAACTTCTGGTAATCTCTTTACCCACTCTCTGTTGCGTTTCTGGGAATCTATTTCCTTAGCATACTGATAACCAAACAATCTTTCAGCTAATGTTCTGTTAAATCTTTCCACTATAGATTGGTCTCTGTGTATTTCTGTTCTGCCCCGTCTGATATTTACTTTATGTTTTGCCATCAACTGCGATACTGCACCCATGAATTCTCTGCATGGGTCAACTTGTAATAACTTTGGATATTTCAAATGCCGACTGTATATATTTTCAAATGCTTTAGCAACTTCTTTGCTATCCTTGGAAGTCAGTGGCTCTGCTTCTTTGTATCTACTTGCAATATCAACAACAGTCAACGCATATTTATATTTCTTGCGGCCACGACCAAAGCCAAAAATATCATGCGGTAAAAATGACAAATCAGCTTGATGCACTTCATTCTTAGTGGAAACATCAAACCTGGGTCTAACTATTCTCTTTGGTGCGGGTAAATAAATCTGCCACACAGCTTGTTTCTTTAAAAAATCTAATGCCTGTTTCTCACTAACACCAGCCTCTTTTGACAATTTTTTAACTGCTGAGTAACCTCTCCAAAATCCTTTTGGACTGGAATAATTATTTTCCATTATTTTTACTAAAGATTAAAATATATAACTATATAAAAAATGGAAATCACAACTGCACGATTTGATGAACTGCTTGAAGAGCAAAATAAAAATAGCAAAAGAAATGGACAGACTTGGAAATAAATAGAATATACACTATTACAGATACGAAAATACTGGATACTGAATATGATCCATCCATGGTATTAACATTATTAGACAACGGTGAAGTATGGGCGCCTGATCATCTCAAAAATAAAATAGAGAAGAGTGCTAAACCACCATATTATATTCGACCACTTGGATTGAAACCATGTAAAAACAACAAAAAAAATAGGTATCATGCATATGACTTAGTCATTCCAATTTTTTTTTTCTTGAAATCAATTTATACGCCACAAATCCAGTTGCAGCCATACCCACCACAATAAACGTAATTTCACTATTTTGTTGATCCGGAGATGGTGTATACAAATCACTCAACTTAGGCTCAGGTTCCAAAAGCAACTGTTTACCAGTTATATAATAATACCGCTTCATAGCCTGGTCCACATTATCAAATGTCTGCTCTGCATAATGCTCCTTTTGCAGTTGCTTATTAATAAATAAAAAATATTTTTTATTAAAATCAATATGTCTAACAGTTGTCAGTATTGCTGTAAATGGTGCTAAGCACATCCCATACCTGTAATACAACTCACAACAAGCCCTTTTTTAAATCATGATTAATAAATGGGTCTTCCTCTTAATCTTCTATCAGTTTTGGTGGATTGATGACATTAAATATTTTGATACTCTCATCACATACAAGTTAATAAAAGAATTGCCTAAAGTCTTGGTCATACTTGCCCCAAGCCTTGCTTCATATCTGCAGTAAAGTTTGTTAATTTCATCCGGGGGCATGCTATCTATATTCCTGAGTTGTATGTCTTTACCCAAATATTGACGGGTACCACCGCCAGCCACTATGGCTGATAATCTTTCTTTTTTTGTTTCTTTTTGCTTCGATTCATCACGTTCCGTAAAACCTTCCGATATATCTTGTAATAGTTCTTCCGCATTCATTTTTATATTAATAATTTTATTTTTTATCTTGAAATAAATATAAAATACAAAACAACCAGTTGCGATATTCACCACGCAACTAGTTATGGTTAGTATTGTTAATAGCATTGTTATTAACATTGCTAAAAAAATTTATTAGCATTATTAATTTACTGCAAGCGTATGCTATTAACATTGCTACTTTGCTATGAGCATTGCTATTAACATTACTAATTTGCTATAAGCAATGCTATAAGCATTACTATATTTCTCGATATTTTCATTATATTTCCTTGTCAGTATTGCTATTAACATTGCTACTTTGCTGTTAGTATTACTATTAGCAACAGTTAGAAAAAAAGTAATGCTGTCAAAAATTATTCAACCCAATAACCAGTTGGTTGGTCAGTCCTCAAAATTAACTTGGAATATTTAGTCTTTGCTAAAGCTTTTCTTGTTCTGGTTCTCTCCTCTAGCGTCGGAATAACATCATTTTCTCTCAAACAATGCTCATAACTATCTCTGTCCTTGGTGTAAAACATACACCACCATTTTGCTTGCTCCCTCAAATCTTTCAATACAGAATTATATCTCTGTGAAATGACCCACACTGATTGTTTGGCGTGACGACCAGAGAATGCCAACTCTGAAAGATAACATATCCTTTTTTTTTGTTAATTCTTTCGTGGCGGAGCAATCATCAATGATGTATAGTGTGGGCTTACCAGCATATTGTTTGAAAACTAAACGCAACAGTTCTTGCAGCATTTCTTTGCCGTTGCTCACGGGATTGACAATTGTTATTTTTGTATCTCTCGGTTGTCTTACATCTTCTATCCAGGATCTATTTTTATAGGGCTCATTCCACTCTATGGTTGGACACAATATAATTATATGTTCAAAATCTCCAACATACACTTTTTCAAGTATGTCAAGAACAAACTCTGTCTTACCAGAGCCTGTCTGACCACAGATAATGGCACTGTGGGGATATTTAGGATATTTAGTATCGTACTTCTTTGAATCTTCCATCTTCGAGATAGATTTGCGCATCTTGTATTATATATAGATAAATATTTAAAGATTGATCTGCATCTGCTTTTTTATTTATTAGTATTGTTATACCTTCACTGCCGTTTTCTATTATTCTTCCGATGCCGTGTTATAAATTGTCATCACATGTTCTAAGGTCAAGACACAAAGCATATGATTTTGTCAGATAAGTCTCAAGAGAAACATTGGTAAAGTATAAGTCCTTAGCCACTATGTCTGTCTCTTTGTTTCTTTTTGATGTCAAGGCAAAATATTTGTTGATTTCATCCCAATGTTGATATGCCCTCAAGGCCTGACTATACAACTGATTTGGTACGCCCTCTATTGTCATTTCAACCTTTTCAATCTTTGGGTTGTAAAAGGATTCCGTGTCTGTTCTTTCTGGGTCTTCAAACAGCATTAGAATACCGTTCATGCTCTGTGCTGGTACATTAATGTTGATATTCCAAAGGGTACCAGATTTATTTGCTATTATTTTTCTATGTCGCAAGATACGATCATACGTAAATACTATCTTACCATTTGTTTGCTGTCTTATTTGTCTGGCTAATTCAACATCACTAACCATATCAAATTCCAAGCAGATATTTTTTATTACATAATATACATCAGCATCACTGCTTTTGATAACTTAAAATTGTTAAACGTTAATTCATATTCTAACCTATCACCAAGCCCTGCTTGATAAAATGGCATATGACTTTCTAACATTTCAAAGTCCAGTGGAATACAAAATCTATTTTCATAAGCTGCTGCTACAGCTTCATCTTCAAGGTCTGAGGAAGCATCTCCCGCACCAACTCTATGTTTTAACATGTTTGCTTTACCAATACCTTGGTAAGCTATGTTTACTCGTTCGGTAGGGCTTTTCCATAAATCTACATAACAATGATATACATCACTGTCAGCTATTGACATTACTTCATTGCCACTTATTCTTATTGTCATTTTTTTCACAATTGCTCTACCCAGATTCTGATATATAGTAGCGTTGGGGTCTTTGGTGCTTTTAAGTTCTATTTCAAAGGCAAGACGAGCGGTACGTGGAACTATTACATCATTAGTACTTAGATTGGGAAATCTCACAAGCAGTTGCTGGTTTTGGTCTATTGTTGATGGATTATTAGTTATTACTACACTTGTGCGGATGCCCTTGGCACCATGAGGTTCTCTTAGTTTTCTATGAGGGTTGAGTTTGTTTCCGTAAGCTGACATTGTTTTTATTTTTTAAGTATATTTTTTAAAATTAAATAAAATAAACAATGGCTGAGGGTGGATTGGAATATGACAATTCTGTGTACGATCCAGATGATTATGATGAATATTATGATGATGATTTACCTATGGTGCCTGATGAACCTGTTCAAAGAAGTCTTCTTAATCAAAGTGACCATATTGCTGAACTTCGGGGGGAAGTGAGAGAATCCGAACTTGAAGCACACAAGAAAAATCTTGTAAAATCCTTTTATAATGAAATAGGAAAACGATATAAGATGGCACCGGACAAAATGGATTATGACCATTTTAAAGTATCAGATAATGGCAAAACATTATACTGGGTTGTTGGTGATAAAGAAATAAGAATAACTGCCAAGCAAGGTGATGCAACATTTCTTGCTCTTGGTTCTTTGGTAAATGAATATAACAAGGTTATTGGCTCTGGGGGAACAACGGCGGTAAGACAATTTTTGAATTTGCCGGAGTATGACAGTAAAACAAAATTATCGCAAAAAGCTCGACAAACATTGGAGAGCAAAAGAAACGATTTACCAGATAATGTGGATGCTATTCCAGTACAAGATATTTCACATATTATGGATAACATAGAGACATTAATGGATAACATAGAGACATCAATGTATGACTGGGATGTGATTGAGCGTCCTGATGTTGAAACACAAACAAATATAGACAAGCGTGAAATGGATGGAATAGTAAAAACGATGACAACTGTCAAGGAAGAACTCACCAATAACTTGATAAAGACATAACAAGAGAAAAACAAAAGTTAGAACAAGCTAAGACTGATAATGATGAATTCCAGATAAAGAGAATTAGCGATCGCACTAAAGACCTTGAAGTTGATAGAGGTGCAAGGATGGATGCTATCAATGAGAACAGAGAAGCTTTTCGTAACCAAGTAAACAGAATAAGAGAGACAATAAACAAAATGTTAAACGAGGATACAACTCTTGGTGAGAGAATCAAAATCTTGTTTAGGGAGCAAGGTATTACTATTGTTAGTATTTTGACTGCGTTTGGTATGATTCTTGGGGTGATAGTTAATGCTATTATTCCAACCTCAAGTGCTGCGCCATCTCCAACTCCAAAACCTGATCCATCAAGTGTCAAGGATTGGATAAAAAAACAACTAAGTAATCTTGGTAAACTTCTCGCTAATTTAGCTAGTAAAGCTGCTGCAGCACTTCCAGGAGTTATTGGTGCAATAGTATCATGGCTTTTATCTGCAACAGGTAATGTTATTAATTGGCTTGGTAACAATCTATGGGCTTTGCTTGTGTTTGTTTCCGGATTATTATATGTGGCAGCCAAAGAGTGGTTCAGTAAATCTCGTAAATAAGTAATGCAGCAAGACCTATTACTATAGTACCAACAAGTATAGTTGTTTTGTTATCTTCGTGTTCAATCGCTATTTATGTTATCTCTGGTGGGTTATGCTCCACAGTTTTATGTATTGATGATTTATCAAAGTCCGGCAGAAATTTCTTTGTTGTGGTGCCTTGAAAAGGTTGAATAATGTTTGGTGGTACTGGTTTTACATTCACATCATTATTCAATCCTAATGCTTGCGCATCGGTTGCTATTATAATTTCATTATTGTAGTCTTGTACTGTTCCGATTCTTAATTCCATGTCACTCGGAGACATGTACAATCCACTTCCATAAACAAAATTTACTTTACTTCTTGCATATTTTAGAGTGTTTTCATACCTTCAAATTTGACTGGGCAAGTCGATGGGGCTATTTATTGCGTCCTCTACATTTGCTAGAAATTGTTTCTGTGCATCAAATGCCGTTCCAGTTCCAAGTATATCTGTTCTTGTTTGTGATTGTGAGCCAAGAATTGCCCAGCAGTATGTTCTTATGCTGTCATTTATTCTTTCTACTCCTGCTCTTGTAAATCCCACAGAATTATCTAGTATAAAAGTAGACCAACTATTGTTAGCCTCAGATCCTTGTGCAATGTAATGAATGTGGTATGTTTTATCACTCTCATAGACTGTGAAACTCATCGTTTGGTTGTCGTATACAGAATTTATCAAAGGATGATAACCAATATTTGTCCAGTAATTATAAATTGTTCCTAGACCATCATTATAGCTTTGTTTCTGTCTCCTTTGTTCGTTATTTCGATTTCATGTCTATTACCAAGTTAGAAGAATATTATTTGAGATGAGTGTAGCAATGCCGCAAGACTCATATTGGAATGCGTTTAATAACACATATAACCTAAACGCATACGAGAGAATATGCAAGGAGTTTAACGTTGACTTAAATTCGGGGGCATCAGCTTTCGGAACAGAGTTCCACAGATGATTGTTGAAATCAACGCCACATCCAGTTGTCGCACACCAAATAGCAAAATTCAACTGATTCTGCCAAAATAACATCCAATCTGTTCCCCAGCTTTGGACTATAGCATCTGATTTGACGTAAGGGAGTTTGTATTTTTCAAAGACATTGGGAAATAATGCTTTAAAGCCTTTACCGTCTGATGTAATGACTATGTTTTGATTTATTATATATACCACTTTCTTGCTAAAAGTATTTGAGTGAGCATCTGTGTTATATTTGAATTCTTTAGAAATCATTTTTATTTGTATTTTTTATATATATTAAAATAAAATGTTTTATACAATTTCAAACATAGACAACTCTATTAATTTACAACAGTATATCGATAATAGAGATGGAACTAAGCGCGTTGGATTAAAAAGTTTTACATACACTATCGGTTGGTTTAATATTAATCATGAAGTCATGAAGACAAAAAACCCAGATTATACGTATCATGTACCAGGTGGACTCTATAACTTTCAACAGTTGACAAAAAAAATTAAATCGGCAAATAAAAATATTAGCCTAACCATTTTTGCGCAAAGTGCTACAGCCATTTTAGATACGCCAATAGAGACACGATTATCAAGCGGTCTTTCAAAAATGCTGGGATTCGAGGACAGAAAATGGTTAAAAGGTATTCGTGCTGGAAATCACTCAATTGATTTAGCTCCTTATAAACAGCTATATGTTCATCTGGAACAAGTTAATACGAGAAATAATTATTTTAATGGCGCACGAAGCACTATTATAGTGGTTATACCTGTGGTAAATAAGCAGTTTGGAGATATTGTATATACACATTTTTATCCTGAATATCACTGTCTTTCAAATGGTGCAATTACTGAATTGACAATAGAAGTTAGAGATGAGCATGGCAACAAGATAAATAATCACGATTTACCTATGAGTTGTGTTTTAGAAATTATTTAAAAAATATATTTTTATAAAAAAAACAATGAGTATATTTGGGCCAACATACCCAGACCCTGAGAAAACATACTAAGAGGCTTTAACCTATAATGTTTTAGATTTACATAGGCGAGTTGTGCCTATTGTTAACCATTTCAACCTTTTGAGAGATAGAGTTGATAATCTTAAATATGGGATTTTAACAATATTTGCGGAGGCTAAGGGCCCACTTGTGTTGAATAGAATACTCTCATTTGGTAACGGTGGAGCAGAAACAAATGTGGGGCATGTAATGACACGCCGTGGTCGTACTATGGGAATAGGTTTAGCAAGTGAACGATTAGTTGGTGACGTATCTGTAATAGTTTCTGTTAATGGTGTTGAAAAACCAAATTATGGTATAACGCTTCACATCATCCCACGCAATCATGATAACTTTGATAGTCCTTTAGATATTGGTGCTGGTTCTGTTATTAACTTTGTATGCATGACTGCCAACGCTACCGCTGTAAATACGGTTGTGTCATTATTAATTGAATTAATTTAATTTTTTATTATTAAATAAAAAAATGAAGCAACCGACAGCACCGAGTCTATATCCTGAGTTGCCAGTGGAAGACGGACAAAATTATAGATTACAAAAGATTTCAGAGATTGAAAACAAGTTTATTACAGAACGAGATATACGTCAGTCTCTTTATAAAAAATATAAACGTGGTATTAATATCACGGATGGGATTGGCACTACCTTAATATCTGCAGGTGGTATTATGGCTGGGATTGGATTTGTTGTTCCAGTTGTGTTACCTTTGGTAATAGCAGCAATAGTATGTGGAGCTACAGGTGTTTGTATTAATTGTATCAGACGCAAGCTTAATACAAAAGCTCAAAAACATCATGAAATAAAAACTTTGGCAGAGTCTAAGTTAAATAGTATAAAGCAGTTAATATCAAAAGCGTTGAGTGATGCACAAATATCAGAACAAGAGTTCAAGATGGTTTTGGATGAACTGGAGAGATACTATAATTTGAAACAGGACATCAAACAAAAAAAACTTGAAATTAGTGAAGTTCAAAAAAAAGAACTAGTGGAGTAGGGAAGAAAGGAAGCAATGGCAACCTTACAAAAAAGTCTAAAAAGTGTGTGATGAATTGTTTTAGTAATGTGTATGAGTATGATCCACCAACTTTGTATTCAAGGTCGGACATTTTTTGAAAACTCCTCAATAATAATAAATTCAAATTATAATTTTTTTATATATATTTAAAAAATGTTTAATAATAAAAGTCAAGACGTAAACTTAGAAATATGTATTTTATTTTACATTGGTGTTGTAGTTGCTGCTATTGTTAAATCGTGTCTCACTAAAAATTCACCTGTCCAACGCAGATTTTGTACTCCCGAAGTTGCTAAAACTATGTATGATGAAATTAAAGCAATTACTGACTGAAACTTATTACTAAAAGATATTGAAGATATTTTGATAAAAAATTAGCTGTATAAATTTCGATATGATTTCGTGTTTATTCGTTGATTTGGGTGTAAATTTTGATAACAAATCAACAAATTTGTTTTGTATTAAAGAAACATTTTATAATTATAAACACAAAATCAGACTATTTTTGTTGATTTTGGGTGATAACTATTAAAAAAATCTAGGTACTAAAAACTTGTTCAAATTATATAATTTGAACTTACAATCTTCACTACCCTATTCTAAAAAGTTTTAATAGATCAAGTAAATCACCATTTCATGGTTATTTATTATATATGTATTTTGGGTCGTTCTGCTGTAATTTGAGGCGAAACAGAGTGAGACGAAAAATTACAGAAGAACACCCAAAATACATATATATAGAGGTTATGAACCTATCATTCTGCAACGCACTGCATGCTTGGTGGTGGACCCATTTTCAGTTCGCCACTATGCTTTTCTCATTAATTGTACGATGACAGGACAGGCTGTGGACCATATGATGACGTCTACCTGAAGCCCAAAAAGACGGTGATGTTTTTCTGCGGTTTTGTCCTGTCGTGCACGCAATGGTTTATTCTCTTGTTTCTCTGTCTTCCGCATAGTCATCGAGTACCTTCTTTGTGGCTTTCGAGGCTATTTTTTGTTTGTATTTATATATACACGAGCATCTTTGTGCTTTACTTATATTGCCTATTAATGCTGCCTTGTTGGGTAAAGAATAGTTCATGGCGTGGATTTCTTCATGTAGACTGTCCCGTTTAATGGGGATGACATTAGCGTAAGTGTTAGGTTTGGTATACCCTAGAACCTGTTTTAAACCCCAGTCGGCCTTTTTGCCACTGACCGTTCCAGGGCGGTAGCCCTACTGTCAACTCTTTTTGTGTTCGTGATGTCTTATGCCTTTATTATTACTATTGTCATTTGTGTTTGACATTTTGCGTGTTTTTGGGTTTACTGTGGTCTGTGAAATCTGCATTTTCCTAAACACAGTCAGTCATAGGTTTGCAGTGAATGTGCATATATATACTTATATAACATATGATTAACAATAATTGTATAACATCTAATAAATATTTATTTCACAGCTGCGTTCGAATATAATACATTTATTAACCTTATGTTAGACGTATTGTTCTTTGCTTGTTAAAAAAAGACACACGTCTACCATTTCGAGAAGACCTCAAACGTTAAATAACTATAGTCATTGTGACTGATTTCTGCCGTTTGTCGTCTTTTCGTCTTTTCGTTATTTCGCCCCCGAAAAAACTACAGAACAAAAAAACGACAGGTCGAAAAGACGACAAATGCAGAGCAAAAAGACGCCAGAACGATAAGACGACAGAACGACAGATAAAAAAGACGCCATTTCAAGGGCACAAAAACGACAGAACGCCACGCGGAAAGACGCTATTTGATATTGTCTTCTTTTTGTTATTTTGTGTGGCCTTTTGTCGTCTTTTCGCCCTTGAAATGGCGTATTTTCGTTCTGTCGTTCTGTCGTCTTTTCGCCGTCCGGTTGACACGCGCGTTTCTGTCATTGCGGCCTTTTCAACGTGACTACTAGAAGTCAGGATGCTTTTGGACTGTCGGAGAATCGGGTAAAATTGACAGGGAGTGTGCATACCATATGTTCAATAAATAATAAACGAAAGGTTACTAGTTCTGTTAAATCATTTATATAAACGCAGAATGGTCATCATAATTATATCGATCGCTATATTTGTGTAAGGCAATAAACATGTAAGTATGGTATGTCGGATAAAAGTAATGAATTATATTGATTCTGCAATTCATTAATTAGTTTTTCACACCTTATATAATGAGTGTTGAAGTGATAATTATATGTTTGGATTTATCTTAATCAGTTCTTTTTGAAAGTGTCAAGATCTAAATGCAATATGTATATTATATGAACAGAGGATCTTAAATTACTTCATATTTAATTGTTGTTTACGACCGTATAATTATGATCTTGAATAATGATGCCAAATACATGTATAAAGTTACAGTCCATTATATAGAGCAATTTCGGAGATTCGAGCTTACATGTTCATACAAACCTCGACCGAGTGGAGACGACGATAAAGTGATGACAATTTCTCTTTTTTTTTCCGAAAGAGTCGAGCCAACATATTAAATATTAAGAATGCATATATGTGTTACCTCTTTTCTTGATTATTATATTTCATATGTTGTATATATAGTTCTTAACTATTAACGTATTACCATCAATTTTATATGTTACACAATTATTTCAAATAACATATTCAGAGAAAATCAAATATTAAGGTATGTCATTTATTTACTTCCAAATGGACAATCATGTTAGCACAATTATCAGTCACGTACCTGTTTAACAGTTCCGTATAATATGAAACACATTCTTAATTATGTTTGCTATACTATCCTACATTGATAAATATAAGGTATAATCATTGTGATATGATGATTTCAAAAAACGGTCCTGAAAAGTTAGTGTTACATATTAAAGTTAATATTTTGCTTGCCATTTGTTTGAATATCAATAATCGTGTCTATTTTAAGTGGCCCCGGAAAGAAGGTCATTCAATACAAAGTCAGTTTATTACATATGTGCACATGGACAAACGGTTATTAACACTTGAATCACTTGAAAAAAAGTATATAATATTGATAGAGAAATGAAAAAAATGTGGGTGCACATCGAGGACATAAATAAGAAAGCAAATGAAAGGCTAAATAAAACAGAGGATAGGGCCGATTCAGCCGAATACGCTATAGGCATGGCGCAAGATAAAATTACGCAAATGAAGAACAAAAATAAAAAACTGAAAGACTCTATTAGCAATCAATGCGAAATAATTTGATCTTCGGAAACATTCCAGAATCCCAATTCGAAAAAAAACGAGGAAACCGGATCTAAATTTAGACAATTTCTGCATGAAAAGCTTCAAATTGCACGAGAAGTGGTGGATAACCTAAAACTCGAAAGGGTACACAGGATCGGTGCACCGGTTCCCGGTTCGACGCGAAAAATCGTCGCGAAGTTCAACCTGTTTCCTGAGAGGGAAAGGTACGCAGGCTAAGAATAAAGCTTGAAGGCACCGACTTTTATATGCACGAAGCGTCGCAAATTGACACCACAAATGAAGGACGCTAAAAGGGAAGGCAGAAGAGCATGGATTAGCTATGACACTTAATATATTGATGGAAAACCAGTGAAATTGGACTAGGAGCACGCAGAGGATGGACTAAGTGTTGTGTATTGGAATTGTAATGAATTAACGGACAGTAAAAAAGAACAGTCGAACTTTGTGGATATTTTGACAAAACACGATATGATATTTTTATCAGTAACATGGACAAGTAAGGACAGCGATATTGAATTACCTGGTTACTGTTATTATAATTTTTACCGTAAATTTAGACACCGCAGGGCTAGAAGAAATAGCGGAGGTATTATACTTTAAAAAATCACACAAAAAGGTATCACTATAATTGTGAAAAATCACCATGACACGATAATCTGGCTTAAACTAGATAAATACTTCTTCGGTAAAAAAGACGATATTTTCTTGTGTGGTGTATATTTGTGGGGCGATGACTCGCCAGCAGTTAACATTGCTAAATACTCCCATGACGATCCTTTTATGGAACTTCAAAACGAATTGTTTAGATATTGCTCAAATAGCAAAAACATTATTTTGTTTGGCGATTTTAATTGAAGATGTAAAAACATTGTTGACTTAACTTGCATTGATAACTATATTTCTGAAATGTACGATTTACAAGAAATTGAAAGGGAAGATGCCGAAGTATTTAACAATTTTAATTTGTATAATGTACCTCTGCAACGAAAATCTCAAGATACCTGTGTAAACATCTATGGATACCAGTTTATAGATCTGTGTAAAAATAACAATTTATTTATCTTAAATGGAAGAATAGGGTCTGATTTCTTAGACACTAAACTTACATGTAAAAATGCTAGCACCGTGGACTATTTTGTATCTACATCTTATTTATTTAAAGACATTTTAAATTTAAACGTTGATGACTTCTGTAGTCTGTACACCGATGTACATTGTCCGATATCCTTATCGTAAAAAAATGTTTTCTCTCCTTATGAAACTGATAAAAAAGAGTATGATAAAACCTCAAATACTAAACTTTGGGATTCGGAAAAGTCAGACCACTGACCGTTCCAAGGCGGTAGCCCTATTGTCAACCCTTTTGTGTTTGTGATGTCGTTTGCATTTTTTATTACTTTTGTCTTTTCGTTTGTCTGTTTGCGTGTTTGTTTTTGTGTTTTGTGGTTGACTGTCGTCCTTGAATGCTGCTTTCCCTGTCCGATATTTTTACCCCCTTTTTTATTCATGGAACATTTGGATCTGGCTAAAGTTTTACTGATAGAAAACACACTCGATAAAATGATTGACGAAACTAATTTTAACCAAGAAAACATAAATGATATTGTTAAAGACATTTCAGAAATGTTCGATACTTGTTCAAAACAATCGTTTGGCACTACGTACACGAATAAACATAACAATAAAAACAAATATAAAAAATCATGGTTCAATCAATCATGCAGAAGTATGAGAAACGTATATCACAAAACAAGTAAAGCTTACAACAAATATAAAACCCCGTTTTATAAACAATTGTTAAAAGATGTCAGTAAACAATATAAAAAGACATTAAATGTCTCATTAAAACAATTTAACAATGAAAAGGTTATAAAACTAAATTCGCTACGAAATGCAAATCCTAAACAGTACTGGAAGATAATAAATTCCACTAAAACCTGTCCAAAAACATGTGCTCCATTAGGCGAATTATATAGACATTTTAAGCAAGTAAATGAAAATCCTTCCGAAAATAGTTCAGAAGACGATATGAATTTTAATAATGAAATTATGACTGATTCTCTTAATGATGAAATCAACCAACCAATATCTGAAGTAGAAATAGTATCTGCTGTTATAAGTTTAAGCAATAACAAATCGCCAGGTATTGATAAAATTGTTAATGAACAAATTAAATATTCGGTCAATGTAATGCTGCCTATATATATAAAATTATTCAACATTGTTTTTAACGAAGGAATTATACCAGAAAGCTGGACATTTGGACTAATTAAACCAATATTCAAGAATAAAGGTGACCCAAAACTACCAGAAAATTATAGACAAATATCGTTGTTAAGTTGTTTTGGGAAATTGTTTACATGTATAATTAATAATAGACTAAAAACATATGCAGAAAAGTAAAACTTGATAAAATCTACACAAGCTGGATTTAGGAAACATCATTCTACCATTGATAATCTGTTTGTACTTAAAAGTCTCATAGATATTGTCGAGTCAGATAAAAAGAAACTTTATTGTTGCTTTATAGATTTAAGCAAGCCTTTGACTCCGTTTGGAGATTTGGCCTTTGGAAAAAAATGAAAAATGAAAATATCAATGGGAAGTGTTTTAATATTATTCATAATATGTATGATAGTATAAAGTCCAAAGTTGGTACAGAGGAAGGTTGTTCACCATTTTTCAACTGTTTAAATGGCGTACGACATGGCGAAAATTTGTCACCGTTTCTATTTTCTATTTTTCTAAATGATTTAGAAGAATATTTAAGTAGGAATGACGTTGCTGGTATTATTAATGAAACAATAATTAACAATGTACATATTTACCTTAAGTTATTTATTTTACTTTATGCTGATGATACTGTTATTTTTAGTGACAATGAATTAGATTTGCAAATGGCACTTGATTGTTTTAGAGAATATTGTGATACATGGAAACTTTCATTAAATGTAAGCAAGACTAAAATTATAGTTTTGAGCAAAGGAAACCCATCGCAAAATGTAAATTTCAAAATTGGAAATGATAAAATAGATATTTTCCAAGAATATAAGTATCTAGGAATATATTTTCCAAAAAGTGGGGCTTTCAGTAAGACCAAAAAATACATAGCAGAACAATCAAACAAAGCTCTGTTTTCTTTACTACGAAAAAATAAATTACTATCGCTTCCTTTTGAAATACAAATTGATATTTTTTACAAAACCGTGAAACCAATATTACTATACGGTAGCGAAATTTGGGGTGTTGGTAATATTGACGTAATAGAAAGAGTGCAGCTTAAATTTTTAAAATTCATTTTTAATCTTAAGAAATCAACTCCTTCTTATATGGTATATGGAGAGACTGGAATTCGTCCTTTATCTATAGACATAAAAAGCAAAATTATTGCTTATTGGTCCAAACTAATAGAAAATATTAATAGAAATGAGAGTTATAAGCTATCATCCATGGTGTATTCGCTATTACACGATTTGTATATATCTAGAAAAGTAAAATCAGCATGGATGGACAATTTGAAAGATATTCTATGTTCTTCTGGTTGTTCGGGAATCTGGGATAGCCAGATGTTTGCAAATTCAAAGTGGATGATTAAGTCTTCTTATCAAAGGCTAAAAGATATTTTTATTCAAAAATGGAGGGCCGGAATTGATAGAACATCAGACACTAATATATATAAACTGTTAAAAACAGATTTTAGACAAAGTAACTATATAAAACTATTGCCTGACGTTTTATGCAAACGATTTATGGCTTTTATAACTAGAAATCATCGCTTGCCTATTGAAGTAGGGAGGTGGAGAGGGGTACCCGTAAACGAAAGAAAATGTGTAAATTGCAATGATATAGGTGATGAATTTCATTATCTTTTAATTTGTCCTGAATTTAGTGAAATGAGGAAGAAATATATAAATAAATTCTATTATAATCGTCCTAATATTCTGAAATTCACATCATTATTATCAGTTGAAAAGTATGCGGAACAAAAAAAACTATGCTATACAATTATCTGAAACGATGTTTACAGAACAATTATTATTGTTATTATTATATTATATTATTATTGTTGTTATTATTATTATTATTATTATTATTATTATTATTATTATTATTGTTGTAACATCTAGTATATTATTTAGTATACTCATATTTTGGTTAGAAATCCATAAACCGCACTGTTAGATAGATTGTATATATTCGTTTCCTGATGTATACGTGTTTAGAATTATATTTGATGATCTGTCGTCATTGATATAAATGTATTTTGTAACTGTTGCTTATGCTGTTCATATGTATGAACCTAAGTGAATAAAGAAATTGAAATAATGCTGATCTTTTTCAATTATTACAGGAGGACATATCATACTTTGATTCATTATGTGATTGCAATGCAAGGATAGCTAATAGAAAGGGTTATATTATCAAGTACACAACAGCGATACTAATAAATGGTTCGATGATGAATGTGTTCTTGCTAAAACACGTTACAAAGAGGCATTATTCAACTTTAACAGAAACAAGTCGGGCGAAAATAGAGTGCAACTGGCTAATACTAAATTGATTTACAAGAAATTAATTCAGAAAAAGAAACGATCGTACAAATTTAAACAAAAAACGTGGAAAATACTTAAATCCTTCATTAAACCCAATGAACGGTCCTCAAGCATACCTCCGTTAAAACATAATGGTAACATATTTACTGACAACAAAGACAAGGCAAACATGTTCAACTCATTTTTTCAAACTCAAGCTATACTTGACGATATTGATAAACCGCTCCCCTATATTGACGTGTGCCCAACGAGACCAACTCTTTGTCAAATCACCATTACTCCCGACGAGGTCAAATCTGTGCTTCAAACTCTAAAATTAGGCAATGCAGCTGGACCGGATAAAATTAACAATACACTCCTTAAACAGTTATCAACTGAATTATCAACTCCTTTATGTAAACTATTTAATAGATCTTTACACACTGGTAAAGTCCCATCACAATGGAAACTAGCGTACGTGTGTGCTGTTTTTAAAGCAAATGATCCCTCTGACGTATCAAACTATCGTCCGATATCCCTTCTCAGTACTATTGACAAAGTCTTTGAGAAAATTATTCATAAACATGTTTTTAATTTCTTTATTAGACACCATATAATTACTGCTCTTCAATCTGGTTTTGTCCCAAACGACTCAACTGTAAACCAATTAGTCTCTCTATACAATACATTTTGCAAAGCGCTTGACGAGGGCAAAGAAGTCAGGGCCATATTCTGTGATATATCGAAAGCCTTTGATAGGGTCTGGCATAAAGGACTACTTCTCAAACTCCAGGCTGTTGGAATTACTGGTCAACTTCTAACGTGGTTCACGGACTATCTCTGTGATCGCAAACAACTTGTAGTAATGCCTGGCGTTTTCTCTGATACAGTATCAATATCTGCTGGGGTTCCACAGGGTTCTATTTTAGGGCCTTTACTTTTTCTTGTCTATATTAATGATATAGTAGCAAACATCAACTCTACTATAAAACTCTTTGCCGATGACACCAGTCTCTATTTTATTGTTGACACTCCTGTCAATAGCTCAACGATTCTCAATAAAGACCTTAAAACAATTCAAGACTGGGCAGACAGATGGCTGGTTAATTTCAATGCTAAAAAGACCGAATCAATTATAATCTCTAGAAAGACAAACAAACCAGTACATCCCCCACTTATCATGAACAATGTTATTATTAACGAAGTTGAATATCACACACATTTAGGTGTCACATTATCAAATAACGGATCTTGGAATCAACATATAAATATGATAAAAGAAAAGGCGTGGAAACGTATACATATTATGAGAAAATTAAAATTTACATTAGACAGAACATCACTCGAAACTATTTATCTAACGTTTATCCGACCTACGCTTGAGTATGCGGATGTAGTTTGGGACAACTGTACAATAGCTCAAGAGCAAGAACTCGATAAAATACAACACGAAGCCGCCAGAATTGTTACTGGAACAACTAAACTTGTATCTTTAGATAAACTTAATCAAGAAACTGGGTGGGAAAGTCTCAAAGACAGAAGAAGAAAACATAAACTGCTATTATTCTATAAAATGAACTCCGCTCTGTCTCCATTTTATCTATCCTTTCTAGTGCCGGACAGTGTAGGTGACTTAGTTAACTACAATCTTCGTAATCGTGACAACACTCGATCTCTCCATTGCAACACCCAGCTATATAAAAACTCATTTCTTCCCTCAGCTGTGCATGAATGGAATGCCCTTTCACCAGAACTAAAACAATCAGAATCTGTTTCTGTCTTTAAAACCAGACTAAATATTGACATTACTAAAACTCCAAAGTGGTACAACTCAGGTGACCGAAAAGCTCTGATACTACACACACGTCTACGCACTCACTGCAGCAGCCTTAATCAACACCTCTATTCCAAGAACATTGTTGACAGTCCTCTTTGTACTTGTGGAAATACTGAAGATACAAAACATTTTCTTTTGCACTGTAATAATTTTCACCAACACAGAATTGTAATGATGAATGCATTGAAAGACTTTAATAATATATCTATTAATACCCTTCTTACTGGGGATCCCCTAGTATCAAATAAAACAAATTGTAGAATTTTCAAAATAGTGCAAGATTTCATTTTAAGAACAAAACGTTTTTGAAACAGGTGTCTATCAAATGTACTTATTAACTTGCACAGGAGAACATAATTTATCAAGTTTTAAAAGATATCACTGACCAGCTCGAAGAAGTCAGATCTTAGTGCTGCCGGAAACATAGAAAAAACACAACTCTCTCACTCTCTCTCTCTCTCTCTCTCTCTCTCACCCCAAACCACTTCATATCCAATGTTTTTTAACTTAACAGAACGAATTAAAACTGTATGTAGTGGGAATTATTTGGTTGTTATCCACAACAGAGATGTTTAAACAATCCAATATTTAAACTCCAAAATATCACATATATTGTTTCAACTGTCATGTATTCATATCATTATGTTAAGGAAACAGATTTATACAAGCTTATATAGCTTCCTTCTGAATCCTTTTCACATGTTTGTAACATCTTCGAATGTCTGTATAATAAACAATGTAAAATGTAAAACATTTGTGAATAAAATATTGTTTAAACTAAATGAAAGCATTATTAAAAATGCGCCATTCTAAACCACGTGAGTTTTGGAAAGTATTTATTTAAAGAAAACGCAACAATCCAGATATTTCTATGGATGAATTTAGTTCATACTTTATAAATCTGCTTAAGGATATAAAAGTGTCGTTTCTGAAGAAGCTGAAGATTTTAATAATAATCATAATTTTAATGATGGCGATGCAATATTTGAAGAACTCGATAAACAGATTACTGTAAACGAAGTTGAGTCGGCAATTCGTGCCTTAAACAAAAACAAAGTTTCTGGAGATAATATTTTAAATGAATGCTTTATCTCAACTTGCGATATTTTATCTGGGCATATAACTGACATTTTTAGCGTAATATTTGATTCAGGATATTTTCCGGATGAATGGACTGAAGGTTTTATAATCCGCTTGCACAAGCGAGGTGATAAAGACATGGTTATTAACTACTAGGCGGGGACCCAAGCCCGAAAAAAACGAAAACGTTTACCCGGAAAGATATACTCCTGATTTTTTAAATATTGACAGATGGGGGTCTTGAACATATGAAACCACTGTATGGACTTCTGGCATACTTTGCATTTCGTAACAGCATCGCGATTTCTACGGTAACCCATTCGTACCAAGCCATTATATGAAAACTGCTGAACAAACAGTCAAAGGAAAATAAAATAATTTGCACACGTCCTTTTAGGCAAATACAGTTCCAGTATTTGAAACCTCTATGTGTATATGAATTATCAAACTACAGAATCAAGACGTGATTACGTTACACTTTACTAATGATAACAAGAGTTATGGACCTTCTATGAATTTTGTTCTGTCTTGAGCCAGGGATAATGCGAATTTCTTGTGTTCACAATAACTGCAGTAAACGGTATCCGATTTCTACTAAATGTTGTATGGTGTTAGGCCTTATACCTACAAGGCCTTTGACAAGTTCAATACGGAGTAAAACTGACACTTGCTTTTAAGAGTTATTACCCTTGGTTATTGAAAGAATAGGCACATTTTAGCTTGACTACACACATTACTTTAGTAAACGGATTCCGATCTTTACATTATTTAGTATGAAACTTTATATGAATATGAACTTTGACAAGATGACAATGAGCAGAATTGACACCTTTCAGCTTTCGTACACAATACATTAAGTAATTTGGTTTCGATTTTCACACAGTTTGGCGTGTAATTTTATATCAAACGGATTTCAGACAGGTTAGACAAGTATCAAGTTATTGCTTTAAATTGTTTAAAAATACGACCGTCTGATTGTTTCCTACTTTCCTTTGAAATATCATCAATTACCGTGTAATATTCTAATTGAACGAAGAGAATATCGTCCTCCGACTAATGAGCGTGATTGTTTTCACGATAATTGTAATAAATAGCATTTTGATTTTCCATGCTTTTTTGGGTAATATTATTAAGGTCTCGGTTTTGTTTGACAATGAGAACAATTGAGGAGTGGTTTAAAAAGTTATCATACTTTTCAAATATATAAATTTCCGACTGAGTACACAGCAACTTCAGTAAACGAGTTTTGATTCTCATTAATATTTAGTTGAAGGTTTTTGGACAATTACAGCATGTGGACTTGTCACGTAGTTTTTTTCGAAGCACTTATTTTCATATAAGATAATATCTTTACACATATGGAACTAGTTAGGTATGACACTACTGTTTATAGACAATTTTTTGAAATCCCAAATGAGAACGAAATGTGCACCTCTTGTTACAGATTTGTTTTTGTTTTGTTATGTTAGAGGTGCATATTTAGTCTTAAACCAGATACGCTGAGGCAGATGTAATCGAAGCCTTTTATTATACCTCTTCGTATATGGATGATATATTGGACAATTACAACCCTTTCTTTTCAACTATGGTTACTACATATACTTTGCTTCCTAAAGAACTTCACCTAAAAAAGGTGATATTTCTCATAGTTGCTATACCTTCTTTACTCGATTTACATCTCGCGATTGAAACTGAGAAATAATAAGCAAACTCTATGACAAAAGAGATCATTTAAATTTTGACACAAGGGCACGACTAGAGAATATTGAAGACAAACATCAAACGTTACCGTCCTTTCAGGATTTAGGTAGACGTCATCATAGGTCCACAATCTTTTCGGCGATCGCACAATCAAGTGGAAAGCAAAGCGGTGAACTGTAAATAGGTCAACCTCTAAACATGCAGTGCATTGCAAAATAATAAGGTGACAACCTCCTTTCATAAGACTTTTAATATTACTAGCTTTATTTATTACTAGCTTATTGTAATAAATGGGGATTAGAAGTAAATTCCGTCAAAACCAAAATTATAGTTTTTAGGAAAAGGGACCACTTAAGACAAAATGAGTCTTGGACATATAACGACAACTTCTTAGAAATAGTTAACGATTTTAATTATCTGGGAGTTATTTTTAATTATACCGGAACATTTGTTTTAAATCAAGTAAGTTTAGCAGGGAAGGGTTTAAAGGCTTTACATATATTAATTGCTAATTCTAAGAAGTTTAATTTTAAACCGAAGACTATGTGTCAATTATTCGACTCCTTTGTTGGATCCATTTTGAATTATGGTTGTGAAGCCTGGCGTTTTCCTAAGTCGAAAGAAATTGAAAGGATTCACTTAAAATTTTGTAAATATATGTTAACTGTTATGACTTCTACTAGCAATGCGGGTATTTACGGGGAACTTGGGCGGTATCCATTGTATATATTGCGCTATGTTAGAATCGTTAAATATTGGTGCGAAACAGTTAACTCGGACAATATTTTAATTTCTACTATTTACAATAATTCCGTCAATAACATAGAAAATTGGCGTAATAATTGGACTGGGAATGTTAAAAAGCTTCTTAACGAGTATGGTTTTGGCTATGTTTGGAATAATCCAAATAGTGTTCCTTTGAAAACATTTCATACTGTTTTTAAACAGCGTTTAGTCGATTGTTTTGTTCAAAAGTGGAACAGCGATGTTGTAAATGATAGAGTTTTGTCAATGTATTTACATTTTAAAGGTAATTTTGAATATGAACCATATCTCGATATTTTGCCATATAAGTTGCGAATTGTTTTATCAAAACTAAGACTATTATCGCATTCACTGCGAATTGAAATTGGGCGCTACGCACGGAACATATTAGTAAGAAACCAACGTTATTGTACCATTTGTAATTCTAATGACATCGAAGATGAATACCATTTTGTTTTGATTTGTCCTGTATATGATAACATAAGAAGAAAATACATTAAAAAGTACTATTATAAACGTGTTTTAAAATTCATACAGCTAATGAAAACACGTAATAAGAAAGAGTTGTTTAATTTATCTTGGTTTATAAAGGAAGCATTTGATTCTCGTAATGATTTAATGTTTAATCAAAACTAAGTTTATCCTCGAATGAAAACTATTATCAATTAATTATTTATGTTATTGCTTTTGTGATAATGAGAACAAAATTGTCTTTTTAATTTAATATTTAATTTAATTTGCGTAAGTTAAAGTTCAGTGTCATTTCCTCATATTTATTCAATTATTTAATATTTCAAATTATTCAATAATACAATTTATATGTAACTAGTGTGCAAAATTATGTTTTTGTTGTTTGTGTGTTTTGTTTATTCTGTCACGAATATGTTTGCATATTGTATATGATGATAAACTTGTAAAGTTTAAATCAATAAAAAATATCTGTCTATCTGTCTGTCCTTTTAACAGTAATCATTACCCAATATTTACCAGGGTCACCATGTGACTCTGTCAACGTCTTAGAAAATAGTCTGCGATTACGTCATAATTTGTCACATGACCATAGCCAAAATATCAAAATGGTAATCAGAAATGAACTCCGCGACCTGACACCACTAATGCTATGGGGTGGTGCTGAGTGGTAAACAATCGAACGGAACTCCGCTTACCTTGGACATTTGTGATGAATTTAGGTTAGTATTTTAATTTTACGTAGGCTGTTTAGAGCTATGAAATTTTAGAAAGTGATGGTAAGAACAAACGCTGTACTGTAACCCTGTGGGAAACGCAATGGTGGAGTCCATTTTCATTGTTTTAACGGCGGAGTGATATGACAAAGAATATATTTTATTCTACCGCAGTATAATGCTGAGCAAACATCAGTGTTTATTCACTAAAATAAATATTGAATAAGAGCGATAAGCTTGTCTTTGAAAAGGTTTGTGTGACACTTATTGCATTATTTTTCAAGAAAGTAATAACGACCAAAATATATTATCCAAGAGTTAACATAAGCTTTAGCACAATACGTTATACCTTTGGAGATGTTTGTAGTGGTGCAGACACAAGTCAGTGTGCTTATTAGGCTGTTTTTGTAAATTAGGAATTCAGTACCTAGTAAAGAAGTTTGTTTTCTTTCATCTACTCCAGCTTTAATAGTGCTTCATTGAGTTTTATATCCGGACAAACCTTTGCAAAGGTTTATTATCGTAACCCTGATTTACTTTTAAAAGTATTGTCAGAACTTTTCTGCTACAAGGTCTGTCACAACATGATTACTATGGTGACTATATGTACATACCTTTTAAGATCATTGGTCATTATCACATTCATACAAGCTGTGTTAAACTTGTTAACAAACATAACAAAATAGGTTATGACCCTATCATTCGGCAACGCACTGAATGTTTAGATGTTGACCCATTTACAGTTCGCCGCAATGCTTTACAATTAATGTTGCGATGACCCGACAGACTGTGAACCCTATGATGACTTGTACTCACAGGCATTCATTACGATATATAGTATAGAAGGCTAGAGAGAATATAGTTATAGTATATGTATACAGTAAAGGGCCTTCTTCTGCTCTCTATCTCTATCCTTCTATACTATATATCGTAATGAATGCATGTGCTTCTTCCTAAATAGGACAAGGGATGGTAATGCATATTGTTTTGCTTTTATATTGTCTTATCGTCATCATTCTTTTGTTGTCCTGGCTTCTGACAAGTATTTGCTTTGTTGCTTTCTAGGTATTTTATATTCATATATACATGATCATTTTGTGTTATACTTATATTGCCTTTTAATTGCTACTAATACTGCCTAGTTTGTAAGGGATATAGCCTGGCTGGTCGCGTTTTACTGGCATGAAACTAGGGTAAGAGTGAGGTTTGGTGCACTCTAGAACCTGGTTTAACCCCAGCGGCCTTTATGTCACTGACCATTCCAAGGAGGTACCCATATTGTCACTGACCATTCCAAGGAGGTACCCATATTTCCAACCGTTTGAGTTTGCCATTTCGCATACTTTGCTATTTTCTATCCTTGTGACTGGTGCTTGTTTCAAATACGTGTGCTTGGTTGACTGACTGTGAATATTATATTTCTTTCTCGACTTTTATACCTTAACTTATTTCTGACTCGAAATAGGATATGGATCACATTTAGTGATACTTGTAGTTTTAAACTGTAAACATGCTCTATTACACTATTTAATATACTGGGTCTCATGGATCAAGGCGACACAATCCGTAGGAAATTATTCAAGTATATGATGTGTTTAAGAAACGTTGAAAACCTTTTTAACCAGAAGTTGCCTGTTCTATCAATCAGAACCTAGAATTGAAACTCAAGGTCACAGAAACACCAATGTTGGTTGGACAATTAATGATCATGTTAAAGTGCAAATTTCAAATAAATCATTTATATAGTATTCAAGATGTTTTGGAGAAACGCTGTCAGACATCATACCCAAACATTGACGTCGCCCAATCGCCTTCCAACGAAACTAGTCAATAAAAATCCCGTTATTTTTCCGATAAATACAATCATCTGACTGTGACAAAATTAGTGAACCAAATTGGAAATTTACAATTTGACAAGACATTAATTGCAGTAACTACTATTCTATTTTCAAGGTTAATTAAAGGTCCATAACTGTATTAAGAAATCTAAAGCTACCATCGAACGGATTCTAAATATCCGCCAGTATGTTACTGTTATTAAGACTTCACACTAAACGACAGGGTTTAAACCCTACATAATTAAAGATAATTGTTGCAATAATCATATTTTCTAAGTAAATTAAGGGCCATACCTCTATTCCAAAATGGCAAAACAATTTGATGCATCATAAACATTATTAACATTTACTGGTATCCTATTTGTATATCAAATGTCCACCCAAAATGTGGTTTAATTATCAACAAAACTTGATAAATCAACATAAACTCAACACACAAATGTATTTTCGTAGATAATCAGGGGCCATAACTCTATTTAGAATAGGCAAAGGTCCACATTGATCGTAAGGAAGTGATGTCTGTTTAATATAAGGCTTCACAGCAATTTTATTTAAAATCCAAAATAAGATAAAGAAGTTATCAAAACTTTGCACTTAAGCTTTTACCCAAAATGTGCATTTTTGTTAAGTAACTCAGGGGTCATAACTCTATTCCGAAAAGAAGAAAATCGGCCTTGCTCGTAAGAAAGTGGCATCTTGACGATATAACGGTTCACAGTAAAGTTGGTTTCAACCGAAAAGAAATTACATCAGTTATTAACAACGTGCATGAAAGCTTTAGCCAAAAGGTGGATGCCCGTTCCACCCTCCACCCATCTGCCCGCCATCTTCAATCCTTAAACTGCTTTTAATTTAATGGTTTTTTTATTGAAAATTGCATTCTGCATTAACAGAATATAATCAGGCGTGCTTATGTCTTATTTATGTACAAAACAAAATCATATCGCTAAAATATAAACTTGTACACATTTTTTCTTTAAATATCAATATTTTATTATCACTTACGAGCTTCCGTAGAAAATGCGTTGGTGTTACGAAATGCAAAGAATACCATTAATCCATACAGTGGTTTCGTATATAGCACAGTTTCTGTAATTGATATGCAAAAAATCACGAGTATATCTTTTCTGGTAAACCAAAAGTGTTTTTTTGCAGGATACGAGAGTTGGGCCCCTGCCTATACAGGGAAATAACTCTAGTAAGTTGTATGGGAAAAATTTTACAAGTATTTTGAACACCAGGATTAATAAATGGTGTGAGATTAATAGTACTGTATCGGACGCACAATTTGGCTTTATGAAAGGCAGATCAACGGTAGATGCAATTCTCGCACTTCATAGTATAATAATTACATACTGTAAATATTATTCCCTTTTCCTGCGTTTTCATTGGCTAATCATTGAATCTTTTGCGTTGTTATTTTTCGATAACACGTCACATTATTAACCATATGACCAGGAACTACTTTTGGTTATTCCCAAACTTGCTCTAAAAATAGCGATCGATGTATGGTATTTATAGTAACATTATGCGCAGAGTAAATAAGTAATTTTTGACTCAAACGACGAGGAAAAATGTATAATAAATATTTTAATCGGTAAATGAACAAAGAATTACATTCTATTATTTCTGGTACACTTGAGAATTTGTTTTTATTTCATAAAACGCGTTCCGAGAAAGTTCGTCTGTTCACCTGCCAAGTGTCAAAAAAGACAAAATGGATCGAACGAACGATCTTCTTTCAAATGATTATGGCTTTTTCGCCATCACTTTGCCGACAGAATTTGAGGTTGAAGATGTGGGATATGACCCACAAATTGACCCACAAATAAATGAATTAATTTGCCAAGTCATCTCTGGTGAATTTGACGTAGAGTCAGTTCACCAAGCACTGCCAAATATCACAACCAACCATTCTGTGGAGGGCGAAATACCACAGCCTACCATGGAGCCGTTACCACAGCCTACTCTGGAGCTGTTTCCCGTGGCACTGGAGGGTGAAATACAACCGCCCACCCTGAAGCCAGTTCCAATGGTACAATCAGATATAATCATTGAAAATGATGGTAAAATTCTTCAGTAAAAAATATTCCTCTATCACAAGTTTTGCAATAAATAGGTTATTTTGGGACATCAACCTCAGAGGGAGATGTGATGAAGAATAGTTTCCCATCTGATATGCCTCGGTCAGTGATCGAACCCACACAGCAGAGTTCTGCAGCTCTAAAGCGTACGGCCTTATCCACTGAGTTACCGAGGATGCCAGATTTTTCCAAACAAATCGCAAAGAAAAGAAATTGTTCAAGATGTTCAGTAGCTCTGTATTTTTTTGATCCAAATTGTGATTTACTTTTTTGATCGATGTTAATGAACTTTCTCATCACTCGGATTGTGCTCAAGTTATCCAAAGCACGACAAAAACTACTGAACTGCCTTGTTTATTTCCGTTAACCAGCATTTTAAACGGTTACGTTGTACCAAGTGATCATTCGGCCTTATTTGCATATTTATTAAACTAGTGCATCATGATATTTATGCCACTGACTTATTATACCTACTGCTACATTTAATTTTTCAATAAAATGTGAAATATGTGAAATTGTGCATTTAATAAACAATTTTAGCAATAGAAAGCAAGTGCAGCATGAAGACCTGGATTATTTCTTTCTCCAACTTTAATATTCTAAAGATGATTTTTCTGCTTAAAGAATGTCAAAGCACACACAGAATGAACAGTCGAAAGGATTTTTTTTGAATTTGTCCATAATTCAACATAATTTACTCATGTGTAACAGCTAGAAAAAAGTAATTAATCAAACTGAAACAAATTTTAATAAAATTTGTCAGTAATATATTTTTAAAATTTCAATACAGATATAAAAGACGATGCCGAACATCAACAGGCTCCCCGCCATATGTAAGAAGCTGTCTGAGGAGGATCTACACAATTTAGAGCTGCACAAGCAAAGTAAAACCACAAAGAGGAACACTAAATGGGGTGTTAATCTGTTTGAAGGTTAATAAAATATACACATATACATGCCAGAAATATTCATTAAATTTAACATGGCCATGGTTTTACACAATTTGTGATCTGTCATTTACCCACGGTTGTAATTAACTTTTCAAGTAAGCGGCTCACATAACAGAGTAGCCGGGTATTTTGATTGATAATGGTATAACATAATTATACTGTAAAGGTATAATATCCGGGTAGACCAGTCAAAGTACCTCCTCTTAATGACACCTCTGAATTTACGTGTAATAAATCCTTTGACGTCACTAAAATATTAAAAGTTACGCTTTGATAATGTCGCATAATGGGAACTGACCCTAAAATAAACAAATTATGGCGCAATAAACTGTGCAACAATC
Organism: Cyrtodaria siliqua; assembly: GCA_037043455.1. NCBI lineage: Eukaryota > Metazoa > Mollusca > Bivalvia > Adapedonta > Hiatellidae > Cyrtodaria > Cyrtodaria siliqua. The sequence goes on along the minus strand of JAWPHD010001461.1, from coordinate 252,487 downwards.
TATAATGCAAAGGCCAAATAAAATAATAATTTACTGTAACCTGACCGACTCTGCTTTTTTCTACCGAGAATAAAAAAAGCTAATTATTCCGACAATAATTATTGTTCAGTTTGTTCAGTTTGTTAAGCACACTCGCAAAAACTGAGCCAAAAGATAAAATGACGTTTATCACTCAAATGTATCGCTATCTAATTGTTCTCGAGCTTAAAGTCTTCACTTATGAAAAGCAAAAAATAAAAAGCCGACATTCCAGCCAATTGTTTTCCAACAATGCAACAATAAACACAATCATGTATTATATTTGGCCGAAGGGAAACACTTTGTTAAGATTTATAATCCAGAATATTTGCAATCCTCCATATCACATACTATTCACATGTTTAAAAAGATGTCAGACATATTTATTAAATGTAATTTGTGTTCCGACGTGTTATACTTGGAAACATGGCAAAAAAAGAAAAGTTATTGTTCAATAATGTCACAGAAAATGAAAACTGATCTTAAAAATATCCAAACAGTAGCATCGAAAGTGGCCATATTTTCGAAATATTATGACATGTTATACTTTGATAATGTCGCAAAAAATGATATGTTATTGTTAAATAATTTAACATCCAAAAAAATTAAAATTGATCCTTAACAAATTATGGCGCAATAAAATGAAAATTTAAGTAAATATTTGTCAGAGGCGTTTACTGTCAGATGTTCTATTCCAAATATTATTTCTTAAATATATTCTATGACGTCCTCACATCAATTGTTATTTTATATATAATTCCTTTTGTTTTTTGATATCCTTGGATTATTGATTAAAATGTGTGATTCATATAAGCTATGATTAATTAAGGAGTATTGAAAATTGAACTATAAGTGAGTGTGTAGAAGTATGTGTAACTGTCATGTGATTAAAAATTATGTATGTAATGATGACAAACTGTAAAAGTTTAAATCAATAAAGTATCTATCTATCTATCTATCTATCTATCATCAACAAATCCATAGTTATGTCCGCTAAACCATCCTACATCGTTACATATCAATTTTAAATAATAAGAATATAACGTTTACTCCAAACATGATAATTATTGTTCCAGACATGATCAGCAGTATCAGTCACGGAACGTTACTACTAAATTACAAAGTCGAAATATTATCTATATATTATTATGTTTTAATATTCATATTAAATGAACCATTCTGCGATTATAAAAAAATATTTAAAAATAAATAGTAACCCTCCGTTTATTATTGACTGGACATAAGGTATGCACACATCCTGTCTTTTTGACTCATTTCCAAATATTATCTATATATTATTATGTTTTAATATTCATATAAAATGATCCATTCTGCGATTATAAAAAAACTTTTAAAAGAAATAGTAACCCTCCGTTTATTATTGACTGGACATAAGGTATGCACACATCCTGTCCTTTTGACTCATTTCCCCAACAATTCCAAATCGTCCCCGACCTTTAGTAGTCACTTTGAAATGGCCCTAATGACCGAAACGTGCATGTCAACCGGAAGGCGAAAAGACGACAGAACGAAAAGACGACAGAACGACAGAACGAAAAGACGACAAAACGAAAAGACAATAAATGAAGCGGGAAAAGACGAAACAACGAAAAGACGACAAAACGACAGAACGAAAAGACGCCATTTCAAAGCAAAAAGACGACAGAAGGCCACAACAAAATAAAGAAAAGACGACCATATCCAATGGCGTATTTTCGCGGCTGACGTGTCTTTTTTTCGTCATTTCGCATGGCATTTTTATCGTCTTTTCGCCCTTGAAATGGCGTCTTTTCATTATGTCGTTCTATCGTCCTTTTGCGTTGCATTTGTCGTCTTTTCATTTTGTCGTCTTTTCGTTCTGTCGTCTTTTTGGGGGCGATATAACGAAAGGACGACAAATGGCAGAAATCAGCCACCATAAATAAAAGATATATGCATATCAGATAAATATATCTAATAACATAAACAAGTCTCCATTCGTGTCACTTAGAACAAAATCAAAAATACATTTACACATGACATGATATAAGATCACACGACTTCACGCCGATCACGCTAAACAAACTTAACATGGGAAAACGATAAGGATCCATTACACGTTGTTAAATGCGCACACTATCAGTAACATGCATCAACATTTTGCTAGACGTGTTCATTCCTGTTGGCGCCATAACATATTGTTGTGTGGTTGTTGGCCAATTTATTGTATGACGAACTATTTATGGTAAATAAGTTAAGCAAAACAGGTGACTAAATATGTTTTACCTATGGTATTTACCTGCTTATATAAATGTTATATGGCAATAATCAACACTATACATTTCATCCTGTCCCGATCAACACCCCCATTATTTATCAAGACGATTTCGCCCATGGAATGAACACATTTTTGGTGACAGAATGGATCGTAAGAGATAACCATGTATAACTGTAAAAAACTAGTACAAAAACACAACATATTTTCACAACAATTGTGTTGCTATAACATATTTCATAGTAGGGATCATGCTTGTACATTTAGAAAATTAAAATAATACCTTTGTTCATGTCAGGAAAACAATATGAAATCTTTAACTCGTCAAACGCAACAAATATGTGTTCCTAAAATCAAACACACTTTTCCAAAATAAAAGCTACTAAATGTCAGGCCTCAAGAAAAATGTAAAGAAGTAATTATATCACTGCATAACGTATTGCTAAAAGGGCTATGCCATATGCATGCCCATATATTCTCTGGGTCAATGAAAATGCACTTTTTTAATTTAGAATTTGATGCATTTTGGACAAACTATTATATAATCCATATAACTAGTCGACGTTAAACATTGTTTCACGTGCATATCCAGATTAACCGCAATCCACATTGTTGTTATGTTATGCGCGTGCATTTCCGGTGTCTTTGTCAAGCCCATTCTTCTCTATTCCAGTGAAATGTTGAATAAGCTATTTTAAACATACAGATCACACAATTGATAAATCTTTTCAAAATATCCACTGTGATAAACAGCACATGCAAGTTTTGAAATACATTCATTTAAAAAGTCAACAAACGATGCAGTATAAGCAGATACAGACTGATATATCGAAACTGTAATGGCATTTTTAAAATACTTTCAAAGAATGATTAACAGGAATCCATCATCTTTGTTATATCAAGCATTTAATGAAAGTTGCTCGCTGTATAATAAAGGAAAAAATAGCTGGGTCTCAAGTATTCATATGATTTTAGGAAAAATAGATTTTAAACAATATCAGTTGCAGTCAACAAACTTAGCCAGCCTCACAAAACAAAAACATAATACATCAATTTGAACTTAATTGGCTGAACAGAATACTCAAGTGAAACTCGGAACAAGTAAGAAAGTTACGTACATATTCAAAATTCAAAAACATCTGGAATTTGAACAATGTTGAACAATTATCAAAGAACCAAAAGTAAGATCACAATTTACTAATTTTGATAAGTGCGCATCGTCTTGAGAGAGAAGCTGGGCGATATAAATATATTGCTGTAGGAAACAGGCTCTGTAGAATGTGTAATCTTGATGAGATTGAAGATGAGAGTCATTTCATGCTATCCTGTCCTCTATATGACAAACAACGTGTTATACTGCAATCAGAAGTGGCAAGTTTGTGTATAAAAACTTTACCAGTTTGTCCCAAGAAAATATTTTTTTGTTTCTGCTGATTAATGAGAGTGAAAATGTACTAAACATAATAGCCAATTATATATTTACATGTAATAAAATTCGATCAAACACAATAAACATAAAGAAATGATAAAATCATGTGAAGGTTCTGCCAATCAAAATTTGACCCAAAATAAAATAAAATGAAGCATAAACAGACATATATTAATATGCTGTTTCTGTTATTCTAGTTAATATGTAGTTTAAATGCGATTGTTTATTTGAATCTGCGATCGATTTGTGTGTTGTTGTTCTTTCGTGTGTTCCCTTGTTTGATTTTGCTTTGTTTTGTTGTTGTTGTTGTTGTTGTATTAAGTCTCATTGTGAATGAATATTAGTTCTAATTAACCATAGGCACATATGTAAGTTTGTTAATATTTTGTCTTTGGTCTATTATAAACATTGTGATTTGTATGCCAGTAATGGCCCAAAATTGGAAAATAAAAGATATTCTATTATATTCTATTTAGCCATCTGGAACATTTTTTGTGTGTTGCTTTTGCATGGTAGTTTTATTTCAAGAAGAAAATGTTACTGAACAGTTGATTGGAGGGGATAGGTGGGTAGATGTAACATTCATTTATGGTACAGGTGATGTATAACAATGATTTCTGTCCTGAATAGCTGTCGGGATTTATTTCGAGAATGGCAGTGGAAAACTTTTGGCGGGAAAATTTCTTCTTTCTTGACTTCATTCTTTTGCTCACATATAGATGGTTCGAAACAACTTTCGAGAGCATTACATTGTTGCTTGTTTTTATGTATAAATAGACAATTCAATAACAGTCTCGTTGCATGACTTGCAAAAGTTCTTCATTTAAAAATTATTGTTTTGTTTGGTGTTTTTCCTCATTTTCAACACATTTAAGGTTAAATATGACAGTTGGATTATCTTCTTTTTGTGGTAGAGACGGACCCTCACTTTTCGTGGGTAGACCTGCTGTACACTGCTGTACACCATCCCGCCGTACATAAGTAACGACACTTCCTCACGTACAAACATAAGTATAACAATCAACAGGAAATGCAGCTTTCACAAAACACAGTAAACACACACACACGCAAAAAGACAAACATGAATGGCAATAGAAATAAAGAATAAAGGTATATGACGTCACACACGCAAAAAGGTTAACAATAGGGCTACGGTCAGTGGCAAAAAAGGCCGCTGGTGGTTTAAACCAGATTCTAGGGTGCACCAAACCTCACACTTACCCTACTGTCATCCTAACAAAACGGGACATTATAAATAAAGAAATCCCCGCCATGAACTATTCTCTAACCAACAATGCAGCATTAGTTGGAATTACGAGTAAAACACAAAGATGTGTGTGTATATATAAATACAAAAAACAATAGCATTGAAGGTACACAATAACTTGGCAGAAGCAAGAGCAACAAGAGAATAAACCATTGACGGCACGACAGGACACGATTGCTGACACACATCAAACGTCACCGTCCTTTTGGGCTTTAGGTAGACGTCATCATAGGGTCCAGAGCCTGTCCGGCCATCGCACAATTAAAACGGAAAGCATAGTGGCGAACTGTAAATGGGTCCACCACCAAGCATGCAGTGCGTTGCAAAACTATATGGTCATAACCACTTTGATAAACCTTTTAACAAGTTTAACAAATATAGCATGAAAGTCATCATGGCCATGGATCTTAAGAAGTTTGTAAATCACGTCACCATAGAAGTAAGTTATGATAGTCCTTGTCAAAGAAGTGTTCTTAAATTACTTTTATATTTTGAAAGAAGATCATGGCTACGATAATAAAAGTTTGAAAAGGTTTTACGAAGTTTATGGTAACGGTAGCCCTGATGGGGTAGCTTTTTAGTTATACAAAGATTACATTACGAATATTAAAGTCCTCGAGTACAAGCTCTAGATAAACGATTAAGTTGAGACACATAGACCCCATAAGAAGTTGCTCGGGGAGCATTCCCATCTAAATGGGGATAATTAACAAAATCAAAATTAAAATCATCTCTCTTGTCATAGATTCTGCTAATTGTTTGACCATTTTCAATACAGAGATGTAAATCGAGAAAAAAAGCGTTAGTATCAGAAAGCTAAAGTTCTTTCGGATATATATTATTTACAATAGCAGAAAAGAAATGGTTGTCACTGTTCAATATGGAAGCCAGATACTGAGAGGTATCATTAAAGGCTTCAATAACATCTGCTCGGGGAATCTGGTGAAAGACTCAACATGAAATCTCTTTCAGAGAAATATAAAAATAAATCTACGACAAGTGGTACCCAGTTCATATCCATAGGGATACCAAATTTTTTTCTATAAACGGTAGTTCCATACCTGAGGAAAATAATATCTAGAACAATAAGTGATTCACAAACTTCAAGTACTCATGGTGTAATTGTCCAAACTGCCGTTAGTAAAAAACGCTTTAATATTGTTACAGGCCAAAAATGTAGTATTTTCCCTAGCAAAAGTGTGAGACGTGAGAAGGTACACAGTGCAACGGCCACGGATGTGCATGAAAAAGATGTTTAAACAGGCAAATATATTGTATATTTATTTGCAATTTTATATGTAAAACTGTAAAACAACATATGCCATTGCCTTTGTCAGCACTGACCGTTATGACGTCATGACTTTATCCAGTTTGGGAAGCCTGTACGGATCACGTTCGGATCAAAATCTAGCTGACAGTAGACATTCTTCCTGTACTTGAAAGCAGCAAAACTGTTACCCATTACTTCTTTCAAACAAAATACAATTAGTGTCTTTATTTGATTCCGATAGTTATATTCATGGTCTATTAACTCAAGTGCAATTCACACAGAGTTCAACGCTAGAGTGCGACTCAGACAATCACTTTGCTTATATTTGACCAAGGTCAAGTCTAAGTGGCCGTCGAGTTGATTGTTTCCACTCTCAAAAGAACTGAAATCAACTGTTTAATTGACCTTTTATGTTTGTCACAGGACAAGTGTCGACGTCACAGAGAATGGATTATAGTAAATGTGTTGATCAATCATACTACATGTAGTTGTTCCAATTCCAGCCCTCAGGTATATACGAAGTAATAATATTCAGTCTCAAGAAACTGGCACTCGGTAAATAGGCATTGCTCTTGTACACTCGGTTTGTGCTGTTGGGATTATCTCTGTAGTGCAAAGAATCATACTTTTCTTCCGGGAAAAGAGATCCAGGTTTAAATCCTGGCGGAGAACTTGGCAAACTTACTGAGATATACAAAACCGTATCACACTATCAAAAGTTTTAAAATAAATACTTAACTATAGTATTGTTAGTATAAATCAATTTTTAATAGGCAATGTACTATTGCAACATTAGTTTAAAAATTACTTGTCAGAATTATTGAAACTGTATAATTTATATTAGGCATTTTTAAAATCCTTAATTATAATTTTCTCATCATTTATTTTGTTTGTTGTGTCACCTGCATTGCATGGCAGACACATAACTGGTCATAACTTCAGAAGTATTTGGTGTATATTCATGAAAGAACCACTTACGATAAGAGTCGTATTTGGCCCCAGGATTTGTGAAAATGTCAGTTTTCGAAATTCAAGATAAAAATGCAATGAATATGTAGATAAATGTTTCATCTCTTTATTAAAACACTAAACAAATATCAAAACGTTACCTAACGGGGCGATATTGGGCAGTGAAAAAAACGGCATCCCAGAGATATTTTCAGAATTCATGCATAATATGAATTCAAACTTAGCCTATAAATATCTCTTTGATGCCGTTTTGGTTTATTACGCTGTAGATGATTTACTGTCTAAACAAAGCTAAGTTTTCACTAGCGACGTTTATATGCAGAGTTGCTGTTCGTGACATAAACACGCGCGTTTCTATGAAGTTGCCGTTCCTGCACGGATGTCATAAGCAGACGGTCATTTGTTCAGCGTGAATGATTGGTGGTCGAAGGAATGCGTGGGTTGTCGTAAGTCACTGCATACTGGTATCATTATAAATGAACAATTACTTTATTTATTCATTGCAATGTACAAAATATTAGATCTATTATATAGAGATTAATATATACACAAGACCCGGAAATAAACTGGCAAATAGACGGGCTATTAAATAAAAACAAAAAAGAAGAAAAAAAGACATTAAGTCTATTTATTTACTTCTTATAAGTTATTTCCATATCCATGTTGTGTTTTGAGAGAATCGTATACATCTCTTGCCTTTTACAGTGAATACACAAGGGAATTGGACTGTTTATTGGAACACTTATACTCCACCAACCCACCACCCCCTACCCCCACCCCATGCAAAGAAACCCAAAAACAAATCACCAAAAAAAGCAAAAACAATTGTCCTACATTTTTGCAGTCCGTTTGTCCAAGCTTGTTAGTCGGCGTTTTATACAAACACGCTCTGTAATCCACTTCCGCTAAAATGGCTCGAAAATGAAAGTAGAATAAATACAATATCTGCTGAATTGACAAGATAATATTGCTTGAGGTGTTTGCATTGGACGCGAATACATATTTAAGGGTTTTGTGTTTAATTTAAACTGTTATACACTTGGTGTAAATACTCATTGCAGTGGGTCAGAAATTATCTACAGTTCTGCTCGGGTATCCCATTTTACCAGAATGGTTGAAGATTTGATACGTTTTGGAAGATTTATTTAGGGAAAGTGGTAATATGTGTGATATGGGGATTTCTAATTCCACACCTTTTCGCGATATTACACATAAATTTGGGATGGTGACGAGATCTTGTTGACTTATTGTATTTTTTTCTTATTTTTTTATTTAAGAGCCCGTCTATTTGCCAGTTTACTTCCGGGTCCTGTACATTAGTGTACGGATCTTACATGAGTGGCAGTGTATTATTGATTTTAATAAACAAAAATAATGGGATACTCGTGAGTCTCTGCCGAGTATCCTATCTTTTTACCCAACGAGTATATTAAAGTCAATAATACACAGTCATGAATGTGATTCTATTGATCACATAACACACCAACGACGTGATAGTTTCACTTGTAATGTTGTCAATATAATAGAAATCATGACGTTGTTTTGTTTTCATGACGTCAGCTGCGTTACACGGTTGTTACATATAACGCGTTCACCCTACAAATTATGCGACACCTTAAACCAAATTTAATGTTACTAACATGCTTTTTATAAAATAAGATTTCATATAAGGATAAATATTTACAGTGTCTGATATATGATATATATATCAGACAAACAAATGGGATTAATTGTTTTACTGTACACAAACACAGTGATTCCAGGGCACTAGTCAGCTTTTAGGGGAGTGGAGGCCATGGCCATCAAGGAGGAGACATTTTGCGATGTTTTCATATCAAGGTGGAAACACAAATTATTGTTGTTGTTTGTTATTATTTAAGTGGCACCAAGAATGTACCATTCCAAATTGCAAAAAGTTTACTGTTTTCCTGTATTGGAGTTCAAAATTTTCTAAAAGAAAAACAATAATTTGAGAGTAGAATTTTTCACTTTGGGGAAGGAGAATTGGGCTGAAGTTTAGCCCCAAAAATGGGTGCCCTGGATTCGGTCCTCATTTGCATCTGTAATACACTAGTGCATTATGAAATATTACGAGAAATAAGTCATGGCTTTATTACACATGGGGTAGGGTAAAGGGGTCCTGAATCAACAATCCGTATTCAGTTCCCCTGTGATCCACACTTGATATATCATTTTATTGCCTTGCCCTGCTTAAACAGACTGAGTATAATGGAACATGTCTATGATGAGCATTTATGCATTTGTGGGTTAATATAATTATAACAATACTGAATTTAATATCTAAACCTGAAGAAAAAGCTGTGGTTTGTAAAAAGCTGTGTTTTTTCACAGAACTTGAAATAACATGATATATTATATACATCTTGTTTTGCTTGGACTTAGGCTTGAATAAGAGCCGGTTTGGCTGTCAGATTCAGACCTAAAATGAACAGACCTCTGTTTACTCCAAACATGCAAATTATCAGTTGGATTCTTAACAATTTAATTTATTCAATATGAATAGGGCAGGGTTCCCGGATGCAACCTCCCCTTCCTAATGCGCTGCTCTGACAAATCTGAGCTTATGTGTAAAAATGAATGTTGTGAAGAATTAAAAACGTTTTTGCTACGAACACAGCCTGTTACACTATATCATCCCATTCCCTTTATAGACATCGTCTTTAAGCATGTAAAGTTGGTTAGTTGGTTGAACTGATTTACGTTATTTGTTCAGCACACCTTTTAGGCTATATTTGTCTGTCGATTTTATAGTGGTGGAGGAAGACCACCCAATATTTTCTGGGAATAACCAGTAAAACTGTTTACCAACATTTGAAAGGATAGACATTTTCTCACCTACGAGTTTAAATTTATTTATTTTACATCGATTGTAACGAAAGCTCCATGAACTTATTTGAATCACTCTCGATGTCTTCCTGGAAATAACCAGTACTAAGCAATGCAGATAAAGTGTCTTGCTCAGGGACACAACGCATATGGCAATGGCGGGAATCATCCCACAACTTGTGAATCATGGGTCCAATTATTTACCAATAGACTACAGCGTTCAGCTACTATAACCTACACGTGGGAATATTACCCGCAGCGGTGAGAGGCGGGAAGGTTTCAAATGCAGCATCTTTACCATCCTTGCCTCGGAGGTACTTTATAAGCATGTAAAGAAAATGCTTTTGTCTTTCAGTGTGAGAATGTAAGTCTAGATGATGTTAGGTGCAAATGAAGTGAGGCCCTGTTAGAACAGTACATAAAGAAATATACAAATATCGGACAGGGAAAGCAGCATTCAAGAACGACAGTCAACCACAAAACACAAAAACAAACACGCAAACAGACAAAGGAGAAGGCAAAAGTAATAAAAAATACAAACGACCTCACAAACACAAAAGGGTTAACAATAGGGCTCCCGCCTTGGAACGGTCAATGGCAACAAAGTCCACTGGGGGTTTAAACCACTTCTACAGTACATGGTGAGAATTAATAATTATTACAGATAAAATATTCAAGTTTGAGGTGTTCTTCTTTAATCTTCCTTAGTTTCAAATATGTTATTGCTCCAATATCATCAACAAGAACTAATATGCAACTTACTAAATGCTTTGGCCAAAAAGAACAAAATAAGTGTTTCCGGTTGCCCTACTGACCCTGTTTTTAAGGGACCTACCCTAAAACTGTTTATGCCAAAATGAAAAAAAGAACGTATTTTCATTTTTTCATTTTTAAAGAATGATTTATCACATTTAGCTTACATCATGGAAGTGCAACAATACCATTCTATATTTTCTGTAATACATTGGGCACAGGTGGCATAACAAAGCAATTTACACAGCAAAAGTGTAAAATATTTAGGAAAGCCATATGATTTGCCTGGAATGTCATATGATACGTCCAGAGTTGAAAGCTTTTCTTTCAATGCGATGCTAATAAAATATCACAATATCTTGCTCAGAAAAAAATAATATGCCTACCGACCTTCCTTATTTTTTTTAGAGCATGCAATAGACAATACACCTATTTTATTTTTGGCCTTAGTAATAATGATTTGCAGATATATGTAAGTTTATTATGTTGTAAAACTGATTTGAAACATGTGTCCCTTTTATGGGACATACTTGGGACAAACCGGTTATTTTAGAAAATTAATTATTACAATTTATAACAGTTTCTTATATACATATGAATTCAATTTATGCACCTAATATTCAGTGTTGGAATCTTAACAATAGGGTTAGGAATTTATTCAGTATGAGTAGAGAATTGTAAAGTCATCATTACAGGCATTTAGAAGATTTAAAAGCAAAACTAAATACACTCACTTCTATTGATTTAACACACGTATTATATACGTCTCCTTGAGAAATATGGAATCCACGTGCACGTGTATTGGATTCCTAGGAGTCTACCCCGTCTATGAGGGGCTGCTCTAAATGAACTGAGCTTATGTGTTGCGGATGTTGAACAAACATTCAATTGAATGAATGTCCTGAAGAATTTACATATTAGTTTAAACAATATTTTATTTTCAAATATATACAATTATTATGGTTACACAATATTATAATGAATTTAACACAATTTGTAAACGAGGATTTGGAAATCCGTTATTATCAATCCGTTTCCATAACTACATAATGTTATGAAACGATGATATTCAGAAGTCTATACAATCATAAACCAATAGAAATATTAAAATAGCTTGGCTTTTAGTTAAGGAATTTCAAATAATAATAAGAATGAATGAATAAAGAAACAAATAGATAGAGTTGGAGAACATAGTTTGTTGTGTGTTTTTCTCGTTTTGGTCGCCCGAATAGGCATTATTTATTTGAGGAGGTTAGTTTATTTTGAATCGTTTTGTGCTGATAAAATATTTCTGTACAGCTTTGGAAATTGAAATATTTGTTTCGTTAGATGTGTGAGGGATGCCCTCTGAAAGTTAGGTAGTGTTTACATTAAGTATGACCAATGTCCTTAGGGTATTATCTAAAATGCGTCGTTGTTCTGTAAATTGTCTACAGCACAGTAAGAAATGTTTCGTGTCTTCTGTTGACCCACAATTACACAATGGATTTTCTATCATATTTTTGGCGTATAAGTGTTGATTTAGAGAGCTACATTTCAGCCGAAGGCGTGTATGGAATATATGTGCCTTGCGCTCCCCATAGTAGAAGTAGTGGGGTATTCGTATATTGGAGATATTAAGTTGCCTTTTAAAAGCATCGACGGTATGAGCATTTCTTTTATGTTCTGGTAGTTCATTCC
>JAWPHD010001461.1:212500-235000 GCA_037043455.1 Cyrtodaria siliqua | reverse complement strand
ATTAAATCTAAATCAAGCCTACCGATAAAGATAGCTTGATCTTCTTTGCAATATTTTGAAGCAGGTTTTGGCACATATTCTAATCAGATTTACATTATTAAATAGAAAAACTATCTTCTGTTCGTCTGTATAGTCATTGAAATTTGAATCGAGTAAGAATGCATAATCAATCATTTGTAATCGTATATCATTATATAATGGACATGAAAGTATAACGTGAATCTCATTTTCTACAGTATCATTACAAAACGGACACACTCTTTCACAAACTGGAAGCCTTTCATAACGACCAGTTTCTAAACGAATGGGCGCAACACCACACCGAAATTTAGATAAAGCAGATCTATGGTTGCGTGGTAGAATCATTGTACAATATTCTTCGGTTTTAAAAACACTTTTAAATAATTTGTAAGTACGTAACTTGTTTCCACCTGTACTATATCTACTATGTTCAAGGTTAACACTATTGAACCAATCATATTTATACTTATCAATAAACGCCCTGTTAACATTGCCAAGCATAGTTCGTTTTACTAAAACAGTATCCATATTAGTTATAACATTACAATCAATATTAGAGAAATTAGTCTTAACTCGATATGGCCAATTTTTACATCTAGAACTGTTTAAATTATAACAATAAGTAAAAACTTGTTTATTAAATCGTGTTATCGGCATGTAATTCAGTCGAATCCAATAAGTGGACACAGTGGTTAATTGTCTAGCAAAGACTGGCTTCCATGCCATATCACCAGCCAAAGCAGCTGACGGTGCATTACGTGTCGTGCCAAGAAATGCTCGCATTGCTCTATGCTGTAGGGCATCTATGCATGAAAAGGATCTAGTACCCCAAATGGCTGCACCGTAAGCTACAATGGACCATACCATTGAATCAAACAACTTTGTATAAACATTATATGGCATACCTCCTAGTGTCTTATATTTAGCAATTAATAAGCCTAGTGCTCTACTGGCTGACTTAGAAACAAATGAAGCTGTGACGTTAAAGTCTAGAAATTCGTCTAGAATCAGACCAAGATAAATATATTTGTCCTTAACATGGATATCAAATTCACCGTATTTAAAATTAAAAACTGTCTTTTGAACACTCGTAGGTCTGAAGTGAATAACGTTTGTTTTTAATTGATTTATTGACATAAAATTTGTGTTACACCACTCGGATAACAAGTTAAGCATCAGCTGTAAATCAGTTTCAGTTTCAGCCAGAAGAACAATATCGTCAGCGTATAACATAATACAAGCTTTTTGTCCATTACCAATATCTATACCAATATCTAAGGCCTTCAATTTACAAGCAAAATCATTTACAAAACAATTGAACAGTAAGGGAGATAAACAACAACCTTGTCGTAGACCTGTTTTTACATCAAACCAATCGGTTTTCAAACCATTTATACGGACACATGACGAAACAGTTGTGTATAAAGATTTAACAGCTTTCAACATTTTACCATTTACTCCTATATTACATAGTTTATTCCACAATAAATTTCTATTAATAGTATCATAAGCCTTTTTAAAATCGATAAACGCCGTGAATGTGGAAGCTTTCATTTTTATTCGAGTTTCAATAATGTTAGTTAATGAAGACAAGTGATCTATAGTGCTTCTCTTTTTTTCTAAATCCATTTTGTTCGTCCTCTAATTTATTGTTTGCTTCAACCCAAGTAGATAGTCTTTGATTCAAAATATAACAATACAATTTATACATTGGAGGAGTAATAGTTATATCCCTATAAGACATAGGATCACGTGGATCATTATTAGCAGATTTTGGGATAGGGTTAACAATACCTTTACCCCACTCTGATGGTATACAACCCGTTGTAAAACAGACATTAAACAATACATGTAAAATTGAAATAGATGTATCATTTTTAAAAATTTCTGCAGGTAAACCATCTATACCACATGCTTTATCTTTTTTTGAATTAAAAACTGCTTTATGAATTTCAAAAATAGATATTTCATCTTCAAATTCAGGTATAAAATCATTATTTACCACATTATTGTCATGTACAACATTATTCTGATCAGATGCATTATATAAATTTGAAAAACTAGTTTTCCATTTATTAAGAACAAAATCATTATCATTATTAATCTTTCCTGAATCATCCAAAACTTCCATTGGTATTTTCTTTTTCTTTTGAAATGCAACACCTATCTTACCTATACTTTTCCAAAAATTACAAGAGTTCTTATCAAGATCTAACAATAAATCGTTTTGCATTCTAAACCAGTATAACCTTTTAGATTTTTGAACAGCTTTGCTAAAAACTTTTCTACATCTTACAAAATTAATACGAAGTAATTTTCTTTGACATATATTATGACATTTTACATACAATTTTTCTGCTTGACACACCTTATTCCATAAAATTGATAAATTTTCGTCCCACCAGGGCTTTCCTATTTTTTTACGTTTATTAGACGAAGAGTTATTAATTTTAACCTTCCGTTTATGTAGCCTTTCTGACATTTCATTTTTAATTTGTTCACATAAATCTTGATATGACTTATCTATTTCGTTTTGAGTGCGTAAACTAGACTCGAGACTAAATACCGTATTATGTAAACTCGATACAATATTATGATCAGATAAAAAGGATTCTGGTATATTATGAACATCATATTTTGTAAATGTTTGGTTTGATTCAAATTCTGGTACTGAACGGTCAGAAACGCTACATGCAATATTTAAATTCCATGTAATAAAAGAATGATCTGGAACAGAAACTGGAACAACATCTGTCCTATTAACAAGTTCAGATGGTCTATGTATTGTACATTCAGTAAACATATCTTAATTGCTATGACTAATTAAACAATAGTCAACAACCGAAGTACCTTGTGGACGAACACATGTAAAATCATTATTAGTACAATTACGACCATTTAAAACACAAAAGTTACTATTTATAAGAAAATCATTCATCACAGAACCATAATCGTTACTAGTAAAATCAACAATATTTCTGTTTGGCACAACATCAATTCCTTCAATAAAATCAGACATATCACCTATTCTACTATTAAAATCACCACATATAAACACAGTTCCTATATCTTGATATTCATAAATATTAGCTAAAATACTATCATAAAACATATTAACATATATTTGTCTTGTAGAGTTCTTTGGTGGTAAGTAACATACACATGGAAATAAATAAAAATTGTCAAATCTATGTTTAAGTTTTAACCATAGTATTCCCTCTTTACTATTATCACATATCGAAATATCAAATGTATCTAATAAACTATTTCTTATAAGAAAAGCAACACCACCAGACCCGGACCAAGCATTAATATGTGTATTGGATCTATTATTACTAAACCATGTATATCCTTCAAAATCTATATTGTTATTATCTTTGAGATGAGTTTCTGATATTCCAATTATGTCTAAATTAAAATGACGAATACATGTTTCACGAACACTATAATTGTCGGAATGTTTATCTTGGTTAAAGCCATTCACATTCCAAAATCCTGCTTTTACCTAATATCTGTTTTGTCTATAGTTTCCGTTTCTACTATATGTACCACGGTGTCTTCCTTCCCGTCCGGCTGTGTCCCATTCTTGGTCTGTATTACGTGATTGTTCTTGACTATGGTGTGAATCTTGCCAGTTACCACGGTCATTGTTATCTCGCCGTACAGATTCATAGGCATAATGGCTCGTGTTTGCATTATTGTCACGGTTATCACGAGCATCACGGTTGTTTCGCGTATAGTTATTTTCACGACGCGTATTATGTGTGTATGTGGATTGTCTACCACTTCGATCTCCACCTCGATTGTTCACATGTCTGGTTCCTCTATTTGCTTCTTCATCGCGATTATTGGAGGTTATCACTTTGGTTCCCCGCACTGCTATACTCGAATCACCTCTCCTCACGGCTTCTACTAGGGTTCGCATATTAGATGCTAACCTTCGTTCCTGGGTGGTTTGATCATGGTTTATATAAACCGTACCATATGAACTGTGTCCTTTTAACATGTTCTTCGATGTCATTATCTTCTTCTTATCCTCGCTAGACCTGAGTGTAGCGATAATGATACCCGGCTTATTTTCTGTTCTGGAGGCCTTTCGTACCGCTGTGGTTGCAGTAAGGTTTCTTATTTTTAGGCCATCCTTAATAAGCGCATCTATTTTTGTCACTACGTTTTCATTTGTGGTTTCTGGGAGATCTCTTATGACAATATTAAGAGATATGTCTTGTCTGTTCTGAGTTTCACCAACATTTACTACTCTGTTTCCTGCTTCACTAGATGCCCTTTGTTCTATCCTTTTATTTATTTCAACTAAGTCAGCATTGAACTCAGTTCTCAGATCACTAAGTTTGTCATCTATTTCCTTTCTTATCTTTGACGCTTCAGTGCTCACTCTTTTATCTATGATTTTTGTTATTTTATCTGTTATTTTGTATGTTAAAGCTTTCTCTGACTTTTCAATTTTAGTCTCTATCATGTCCATTCTTTTCGTTAAAATATCTTGCATGCTATGCATGTCATTAGACATTTTCTTTAACATTTCCTTTATTCCTATATCCGCATCTATATGTACATCTGCCCTTGTAACTATTTGCTCACTTACTTCATCTATACTCTTGTTTAATTGTTTCTTTCCTGTTTTACCCTTCTTGTTCTTTCCTGTAATCTGACTATTCACTGAGTTATTAGCATCACTTTGACTTAATTTGCTAAGTTTATTTTCTGTGTTATCATTGTTTGTCTGTTCACTGATTTCCTGTTCGGTTTTATTAGGTTCATCCATATTCATCAAGTTTCTTTTAGCTTTTACTTTTAATCTATCGCCGCTACACTTATCATTTCTAGCCTTTTTAATGCCACTTTCTGTAACATCAGATGCTGATAAATACCGCTTTCGTCCACTCGGTAGCGGTGTTTTTAACAGAACTGATGGACCCTGAGATGACATGACCGAGTTAACATATGCATCTGCGTCATCCAATAAATTACATTTACCCTGCGAATACGAACCCATATCGACAAAAAATGCACTCGAGTAACACAAACTCGAGTAAGCCTTTCGAACCACCAGTCAGTATTATTTAAAACGTTATACCGACGTATATCGATGATCACTCCAGCGTGACGGGCCGCGGATCAATACTCCTCTATACAATACAATATGGCCACGAGCACTTAGAAAAATCGATAATGGCAGTTTATATGGAGTATATATGCAGAGAAGATACAGTTTATAAATCACAATATCACAGTTATTTCAAAGTTTTATCATAGTTTTATCATTGCAAATGAATCAAAATACCTTTATAAAACTAATCCTTATAAAATATCCGTAAAATATCACAAATAAACACCTTAAAACACTGTATTTAAAAATCTTAGTGTCCGAGCAAAAAATAAGCAACCTCATCAAGGGAGGTAACGCTACACTTCTTATAACCTTTGATTCCAACTAAATTCCATTTTGTTTATTTCGTCCATTTTTTCTTGTTTAGCACAAAGCGTTTTGTTAGAAACTGGGACCACACGCCGCTGGCTATGGAATGGTGTGAAATACCGCATTGAAGGTTCCATGGTCACCGCGATATGCATAGCATCTTCGGGAAAGCTTAAATTTCTGTACATTGACATGATTAATATTGAGTTCTGCTCAACCCCGGACGCTAGAGGGCGTGAACTGTAGCAAGCACATTTCTCTACCGTTCATGAACAATCTCAATCAGACTGCAAAACTTTTTGTATTTAACGTGTTCGACGATTTCCAAATATCTCCTTTCATACTTTGTTTTTGAATGAACTAAACGATTTCTGAAAGGACACTTTATATGGTATTTCCTCAAAACAGGTGATTCAAGAGGAATAACTGAAAATTTTGAGCTGTTATTAAATATCCTAGTAATAATATTAGAAAATGAAACGAGGTTAAAAGAGATCCAAAACTCGACAAAATAGTCTAATGCTAGATCACGAGGAAAGTTAAGGAAAACTATAATCAAATGGGCCAACATGTCGATGAGTACAAAACCTTCAACACGGTATAAGAAATACATGTGTTTAAGAAAACACCGGTTCAATAAATGTCATACAATTCCTGTGGGATGAACATATAACAATATTGATTGACACAAAGAAACAAAGAACAAATATATACAAAGATGAATAAAAGGCAAGATAAGACTTCACAAACACACAAGGGTTCGATTTCGGATGCACAGAACCTCACTTGTATCATGTTTTCATCGGCAAATTTGACACAGCAGTGTCAATAGGAAATCTCTAACAATAAAGTCAACATATTGAGAAATTAGGAAATGATACAAATAAACAGCACATTCAAACGATCTTACACAACTTTGATGCTATTTGCTTGCCTGTTTTTGTAAAGCACTTCTTAACCAAATTTCACTTGATGTATTAATCAGAACCTACTGATAGACGCGTTTCTGTGTTGGCAAATTACATTACGTTGTATGCCAGTTATTTATTTCATATTGATAATTGCGCTTCTATTAGTATCTTATTACGATAGTAATACTGTATTTAAAGAGCAATTAGCGTGATGGACGTGATCAATTACTTCCTAAAATAATTTGACATATAATCACAACTGTTTTAATTGGGGTTTTATTATTGATGCAATTTGAAAGCAAAACTAAAAAACTTTAGTGATTTATAGAGAAAAAAAGACCATGAAGGACTGAAAATATATATGAACAATTCAAACACAATGTGTAACGTTGATTCTTCTAGTGAGATTAAGACAGATCATTTAATCCATTCTGCGCATGGTTGAAAGCCGAATGCTTAAGGTTAGGTGCAGCTATACATATCTTCACGTAAATTAAAGGTTGTGAGTCACGTAATGGCTACAAGATGTTAACAAGTTCGATGTTAATCGTAATACACGTTTCAAATTACACAATTTGTCTAACATCGTTTACTATTAATGCACGTATGCTGACATCAAAAGAAAATATAAAAGTCGATCAGTAAAAGTAGAATTCAAGGACCGCAGTCAACCAACAACTCGCATAGAAAAAAACAGCAATACAAACAAATACATGAAACGCACATTTACATATGTTCCATCTGAATAACATTAATAATTACCTACCGTTCATGAACAATCTCAAACAGAAACAGCATCGGTGTTCAGCGATTTCCCGCTTTAATACTCTTCATATGTATACTAATTATGTCGTGAGACCTTATATTTTGCATTACTGAAAAGCAACGTAATGAATTATCGTATAATCATGATAACATGCTATTGTTAAGTCACCAAACATTTTACGAAATTGATCGTGTATGTCGATTAAATAGCAGCTCGTTTGGGAATTTTTTGCCATTCTACACTTATGTAGGACCCAAGCGGATAATACATGTAATATATCTAATATATTCTCTGAGATTGCCTTGTATGTCAGAGAATATAACCTGGCGGGATATCTTTATGTACACTTTCCCGTTTTATTGGAATTGCAATAGGGTAAGAGTGAGGTTTGGTGCACCCTAGAACATGGTTTACCCGACGACCGTTCCAAGGAGGTAGCCCTATTGCCAACCATTTTATATGTGTGGTGTCATATCTTGCCTTGTATTCATCCTTGTAAAATCTTTGTCATTGTTTGTTTTTGTGCGTATTTTTTGTTGACTGCTACATCTCCTGTTCGACCTTAATATCTACTTAGTGTGTCACTTTCAAATAGTTTATATATCACGTTGCACTTAATCCGAGTTTCACATTTAATCTTAATATAATCTTATTTTTCCATGTAAGACTAATTGTTAAAGTTCATCGCTCTAATTACACTATATAAACAGGATATTATACGAGTGAACAGAACAGAACAACATCTTTATTTCTCCCAGGTATGTTACATACATCAAGGGGTTATAAATGAGTACAGATTTACAACAATACATAAATATACGACGTACTTCCACAATGAATAATGATGGGAAAAAAGCAAACAGGTTAAATACAATTCCAAACTATAAGTATTCATTATGCCTTCATGTATATTATAGGCAGTGGGGGTGGGGGGAACTTATAATAATAATAATAATAATAATAATAATTGTACTATTAATAATAATGATAATGATAATTATAATGAAAAAAAAAAAAAAAAAAAAAAAAAAAAAATTGTGGGCTATTGATTACACTGTCACACATGAGTGCACAAGATGACCGACTTGTCGTAGCACATGACAACCATGGTATACTTCATTCATCTTATCGTTCCCTCAAGTGTTTATTCTCTTCTTGCAATGGCTCCTGCCAAGTCATTAAGTACCTTCTTTGTGGCTTCCTAGGCTATTGTTTTTTTGTATTTATATATACACGAGCATCTTTGTGTTTTATTTATATTGCCTATTAATGCTGCCTTGTTGGTTAGAGAATAGTTCATGGCGGGGATTTTTTTATTTACACTGTCCCGTTTAATTGGGTTGTCAGTAGGGTAAGTGTGAGATTTGGTGCACCCTAGAACCTAGTTTAAACCCCAGCGGCCAAGGCGGTAGCCCTATTGTCAACCCTTTTGTGTTTGTGATGTCTTATTTGACATTTTATTCATCTTTAAATGTGTTCTTTGTTTCTTTTTGTGTTTGTGATTGACTGTCGTCCTTGAATGCTGCTGTTCCTGTTCGATTTTTATATCTATATTGGACATACACATGCGCTCATGAGTTTATTACCGTATAACGCAGTATTGTACCAATAACCAGCAAATGTGTATTATATAAACAATGTAGTACATATTCATACTAGAATTTGAGCACGATAATTCTAGCAAGCTTACAATATTCTCATTAGGGTAGATTCGCACGTTGTTTTGCTAAGTGAATGAATGAATGAATGGTGTTTTACGGCACGTCGACACATAAATAGGTCATATTGTGCGCAAAAATTGATGAAAAATGAAGAAATGAAGTATTAATTAAAAATTAATGTAAATATATAAAGATAAAACTATTAAAAAAAAAGGGATGATAAGGTGTAATATAAACTATATATGTAAATCAACAAATGCCCGTCAACGGGTATACAAACAAGTAAATATATATAAGAACACATTATAATGATTTATATAGTCTGATCTCTTTTAGGAAATCTAAAACAAGACTAAAAGCTACAGTATCAAATAACTCTTTCATTGTATTAACATTGTAGTACCTTTGTCGCATAGGATCAAAGTCTACACATTCCAATAAGATGTGTTTGACCGTTAACGGTGCAAAGCAGGGTATACATTCTGGTAATAGCTCACCTTGTAATAAATATGAAAGAGTATAACGTGTATGCCCTACAACTTCCTCTAGAGGAATGGGTCTACTAGAAGAACGCCATTCTCCGAGTAACGGTTTTATTGAATGGAGTTTATTGTTAACTGACAAATCCCAAGCGGTTTGCCAAGAGTTACGAATGTATGTGTTAGTACAACTTTTAAAATCAGTATAAGGTAATTTGGTATTAGATATATGTAAATCTAATGCTGCCTTAGCAGCACTATCAGCTCTATCATTACCACGTATTCCTACATGGCTTGGAAGCCAGCAGAAAATAATAACGTTATCAATTATAAGAGAATTGTACTTTTCTAAAAGTTGGAGCACAACTGGGTTATCATGTTTCATATTACCCAGTGCTTAAAGAGATGAAAGGGAATCAGAAAAGATTACAAAATGGTCATCATCAGATTCCTTAATATATATTTAAGGCAAGTTCAATTGTCTTAAGTTCAGCTGAAAAGATAGAGGCCTTGATTTAAAGCATTGGTCAGACTGATTTATGTTTAGGTTATTTAAACACGTATTTCTGTGTTGTTAGAAATAGTCACAACTAAGTAAATAATGACGCTAAGAACCTATTTCATGATAGAAATGTATTCAACTCGGCATTTTATAGTATATAAGGTTATGGGATTACCATACATTTGCTATTATTATGTTGATCTACTTAACCATTACTGTTGCTATAACTACAGCAACGTTTCGTGAGAGGTTAGCACGCTATGGTTGCAATTATAAAGTAATTGCCTTGTTATGCAACTACGTTGTAATTGGCATTTTGATATATAACCCTGGTAGTATTATAATTGATGGCTTTGAGAAAGCTCCTTAATTACCAGCAAATCTGTAACAACATATGTATAGTTCAGAAACGACTATAATTCGCAAAGTAGTGGGAAGTGGCTGCTACCTAAGAGATGGATGACACATTGAACATATAAGAATATAGACCCTAGACAATGTTGAATTTAATTGTATGTATGCATATTACTATGGATATTAATTGTGTTATAATAACAATAAGGATATTCTCTCCAAAATGTAATGAGAGCCGCCGTGGCTGTATCAGCCACGTGGGGTGGACGTACCATACTAGTACCCTCTGTCAAAATATAATTTTAGTTTAACTTACATATGTGAAAAAAACGGGAGAGTGATTTGTTATGTTTGGCGTGTCTCTAATGAGACTAACACATTTTTATCGATTTAACACACGTCTAACATATTATATTCGTCTCTCTGAGAAATATTAAATACATGCGCATAACAAACAGAATAATCAGTAACGTCGTGTAACTTGACGTCAGATGTATTGATACGGACGTGACATGTCTACCAATAATCTTATGATAAGATATTTTTGAGTGATGTAATGACATATATAGGGTACAATCGCCAAGTATATTCAGTTTAGAAAGTAATTCTCATTAATGTTACACTCGCTCAATTTAACGATAAGACATGCGGAGATAACACCGAACACTGTTTTTCTAGAATAAGGTCGATCAACGTACCGTTTTGGAAGCAGCAATCTCGCCCTTACATGTGTAAAATACAGCTGTTAGTAATAATATTTCTCAATCCTATTTATTTAAGTTATTTAAAACGTTAAACCTTTAATTCCTAATTAACTACTTAACATTCTTAGATGGTACCTCAATCAGGTATATGGTGGTAAATCCTAGATATCAGTCGGTAGAGTGCTAGCACAGTAAGCTAGAGGCCATGGGTTTGAATTCCGGTTGAGGCACGACTTTTCACCACTGTTAGAATATGTCATAGCTCATTATTAGATATTCACATCTCGACTAAATGACATTCGTGCATATCAAAACCAGTCAAAAAAATAAACACGTTCATGTCTATTAATTAATGAGACTAAAACAAAAATTATCTGCATCATACGATTATCGATTTTAAGAAAAGGGTGTAAACGTAACATAACACATTTTAACTTGATTTTATTGAAATTATTTTATTAATTATTTCCTGATAGATTATGATCAATATCTACTCAGTGTAGTTTTGTTGTAACATATTGTAACATATTTATAATCATATGCTTATATTCCAAACGTACGCATGGTTCTTTAACACAAATATAACGAACAACAGAAGAAAGAGTAACATTTCGTAAACGTATCACGTTATGGCTGCAACGATACGGTTTTACGTTCTGACTCAAATTGGCTTTTCTATGCATAGCACCGGATGTATTTAAATGAGTAAAGGACATGTTGGAGACAGTCATTAAGACTATAAATTGCAAATGCAATGGCCAAATCCCTCGACTGCCAAGTAAAATAAGTTTTATACGTTCGGAAGTATTCTCGGATCATTAATTGTTTAGAAGCTAGTCTCGCTCTAGCAGTACTGTATTTCTATCTAAGTTTAACTGACAATGCATTTCCTTGTGCAATTTGCATCTTAGCGTCTTGGCATTTAAAACCAGTTGTACGCGTCATTTTTGCCAATGATCAAAAAGACGTGACAGACAAGTCAGTCAGTTTATTAGCCGTATGAAAAATAACTCAGCAAATCTGTTTCTTTATCAAAGCAGACGGAAACTGATTGTTTTTCATTGAATGCTGTTTTCGAACAAGTGAGGATATTACCTCAATCATAAACTCAAGCATGAAAACTTATAAATAGTTAAATAGTTCTCTGAATGATATGAATTTGTAGATTATGAACTTCATTTATTCTGTTATTTATTTCCATGCGCACGAGGTCTTTGGTTCAAATCCCGGTCGGTTCAGGCTAACGACCTAATAACAATATTACTGTATGTATCTGGCTTGACGTTCAGCTTATGTCAGTATAATGTGTATGGGTGCGGTATCATGTCGCGCGTCCACCGCGTGCTGCTCCAATATGCAGTACTTTACAGTTGAGCAGCAATGAGATCACTATTACAAGAAGACACCGTCGTAATATGCTTGACATATGTTAAAAGAAACGTTAAACCCCACGCGTACTTATACACACATTATTTAACAATCTAAAGAAATATTGGTCATTTTGAAGTTAACTGAAACAGGTCATGTAACATATAATTATATCATAGAGGAGGTAACGCCTATTTCTCATGACTGCGAATGGGAGAATATTGGTACTCGGGTACAAGCATGGATGCGATTCATGTTGGCATAATGTCAAGGCCAGTTCTAGGTAAACAAAGATCCGCATTGTATATTACATGTATTACATAAAGTAATGGGATTATCATAAATTTAATATGTGTCTATTTACTTAAACATTCCTGTTGCTGAAACTACAGTAACAAACTACCGTAACGTTTCGTCAGAGAATAGCTTGCTGTGGTTGCACTACATAAACTAACTGCCTTGTTATTCAAGTACGTTTTAAATTGGCATTTTGGTCTATAGCATTTGCGAATGGTAACCCTAGACATGTTTCTACTTAAACAAAATGCACATTTATGTCTTTCATTGCTTTCTTCCAATTAACGGTTATATTCATAATGTTTCATACATACTATTGAATGCTTTCCCCATGTTTTTTTTTAATATCAAGCTTGACATAATAATCGACGTGACAGATATTCATAGAATAGTGTATTCAACGCAAAACACAACCATGCTCTTGTAGTCAGACTGGGGAGGTATGGATGAAAACTCATATACTATATGTGTATTTTGCAAATATACCCGTACATAACCTAATGTTCACAACTGTGATAATTACACACACAATAAACGTTATCCTGATATTGTTAAATTGGATTTTGATATTCAACATCGTTTATAATAAGCATAACACTAATGCGTATTTTGTGTTGATAAGGACTATCATTTTAACCTTTAACAACTTTATGTTTAATATGCTATTCTGTTAACTCGGATAGTAAATTAAACCTTGACTTGACATAAAGCACCTCGTCAGTATCTACACTATACAGCTCCGTTTTAAAGTGCAATAGTTATATTGACAAGTGCGTATACTTTCGGTCTTTCAAATATATTTGCCATTTTCGTCGCTATAAAGTACTTTTTTCCATTTAAATATATTAGGTGGTTTATATTTCCTATGTTTTTTTTAATTCCGCCGCACTATCTCTTTCATGCATTGTTAGTTAAACCTCCTTTGACAATGTTGTTGTTTTTTGTCTCATTTCTTCACTTCATGACAGGTATGATTGATTGCTATGGTAATGACGTGTTCCTATCAGAAGTTTAATATATCTTGATTCATGTTCATTTATATCTTCTCTTTCAATTATGTTGTAGTTTTGAGGGCACTGCTTATGATTGATGTACCCGGGCAGAACTGAAAGATAGGATCATAACGTGCTAGCGCTTTTATATTTTGAGGAATAAGTCACATATATATATATAATAATTTGCTCCGATAACGTTTAATTTCAGTATAATCGAGCATATGTGTAATGTTGTAGACATGCATTTCTTTTGTCATGAATGTGTGTGATGTTACAACACTGCATACTTTTTGTTTGTTGTATATCTTTGGGTTAATATGCTGCAGAAATGCATACGCTTTGAATCGTGTATATGTTTAATGATGTAGAAATGCATACCGTATAAATGCAGATGTGTTTTGCTGACGAAATTAATAATTATATTTTTGTTTCCTGTATATTTGTAAATTTTACAGAAAGAGATATGTTTTATTTCGTTTAAATGCAGATATGTTATAGACATGGACGTGTTTTGTTTCATCTATATGTTTTATGTTAGAGAAATGCATATGCTCTGTCTCGTGTATATGTGTTATGTGAGAGAAATGCATATGTTCTGTCTTGTGTATATGTGTTATGTTATAGAAATGCATATGTTCTGTCTCGTGTATATGTGTTATGTTTCTAGAAATGCTTAGGATGTTTTATTTCGTGTATATGTGTTATAAAATGCATTTGATTTCGTCTATATGTGCTATTCTAGAACATCCTGAGATGTTTATTATTTTGTATGTGTTTCTGTAGTTAGTTTCTCTGCATGTGGACTTTATTGTTAGAGAATTCCTTTTGATGGGATGTAGTTTTGTTTACACTGTCTTGTCTAATTTGGGCGCTGAAGACAGGATAATAGCGAGGATTGTGCGCATATAAAATCGATTCAAGCTAACCAGTAGGCCTTATTGCCTACTGACCGTTCCAAGTCGGTAACCCTGTCTTCACCACCCGTTCTGTTGTTTGTTGTCTCTTTCGCTGTATAATCAAGTCCTTGTTTGCAGTACACTGCGTACCTACGATGCCATTGCGTTCGGACGCTGTGGTTTCTATAGGACCCTACATCTCATTTATGCTATATAAATCATAAATAGTATGCGTTTCGTAATGTGGAATATACTGGATATAACATTCGAACAGGAAATGCAGAATTCAAGAACCACAAACACGCACAGAAACAGATAACAACTACACAGATTAATACAAGATGACATCACAAATATAAAAAAAATCATAATAGGGATACCACATTGGAATGGTCAGTGGCAAAACAAGGCCTCTGGGGTTTTGTTCTAGGGTGCACCAAACCTCACATTTACCCTAGTGTCATCCCAATAAAACGGGACTGTGTCAATAAAGATATCCCCACCAGGTTATATTCTCTAACAAACAAGGCAGCATTAATAGGAAATATAAGTAAAATACATACATGATCATGTACATATGTAACCACAACGATATTTGATGTTTTATCTAATGTTATGTTATATGTTCTATTTATTTTAAAATGTGCAGATTGTCAAAGGTAGAACTATCGATGGGAATTATAATAAAGAAATAACAATCAGTTAGCAGTGTATTTTATAAGTGACTCATGAAATACCTTAAATTACCTTGGATTGTTCAGTCTGGACATTTGAGATCTACTTTGGTAAAAATGAAACGTCATAACGTAAAAGAAAGCTTATTAATTGTAATGTATTAGTATATATCAGTTGATCTAAATGAAACACAACATAGCAGTCATGTTGAGGCAGTTTGTTTTCCAATGCTTTCTTGCTGACCTCTTCTGTTCTATTTCTCTTTCTGTTTTTCTGTCTCTCTGAAATATTAAATTATGAATAAATAATAAAAGTCAAGAATGGCTCTTAATGAATGTATTTTCCTGGTTCTTTAACATACGTTTGAAGATAGACAGATTATTAAATAAATCATATGGACCCAACAATGTTATTTAATTGACATGTTTTTTATCACATACTTTAGGAAACAGACAAGTTAATCCCTCAAACGCTTGCTCTTTGGAACCATTTAACATATGTATGTATTTATACCAACCTATACATTAACTACATAAACCTGGTTAATATGATCAGCGGAGCCTAAAGGGGATTTGTTTTTGTAAAATAATAACAGGTAAATATAGAAATAAGCATATTGTACTTACCAGCCAATTATACCATACTATATGTCTTCTGCTGACAGTATCCTTTTCACTTTACAATTACAATCAAATACTTTCCACATTTCAAAATGATAAACAATTCTTTTTAATAACTCCTTCAATCAACTCACAAAATTAATGTTTTCTCGCAGTATTTCATGTTTATTCCTTGAAGCGTTTTGACATTAAAATTTTACAGCATAAATGCATCTTCTATCCCAGTTGAGAATGTTTCTGACTAAATTCAAATCCTGTTCTCAAAATGAGGCATTTCCGTCAAAAGGTCATTCCACCGACCCAAGGGAGTGTCTGATTACATTGACTCAACGTATTTTATGACTCATATATGCTCTCCAATATCAGCTTCACATATATGTGGCATACAAGTAACTTGTATGTCTTAGTGATTTTAAGTGACTTATATGTGAAGTAAATGTGACATATAAGTTACATATAAGCTGCATATAAGTCACTTATATATTTGTATATGTAGATTCGGTAAGGGAATAAAAACATCACAAACACAAAAGGGTTGACATTAGAGCTACCGGCTTGGAACGGTCAGTGACAAAATATGCCGCTGGGGTTTAAATCAGGTTCTAGGGTGCCCCAAATCTCACACTTATCTTACCGTCAACCCAATAAAACGGGACAGTATAAATAAAGAAATCCCCGCCGTGAACTATTTTCTTTACCAATAAGACAGCAGTAATAGGCAATATAAGTAAAACACAAAGATGCTCGTGTATAGATAAATACAAAAAGATAATAGCATAGAAAGCCACAAAGAATGTACTCAGTGACTTGGCAGAAGTCAGAGCAACAAGAGAATAAACCATTTAGGGCACGACAAGACAAGACTGCAGACAAGTTTTCTGGCACTTATAGTTGTAATTAATTATAGTAGTTTTTACTATTTAATTAATTATGTAATATGGAGAAATAAGATTCAAGGTAAATATTGCATTTTGTGTATGTATTGTTTTAATAAAGGGTCTACGGCATTTATTGCAAGAGTACTGCCTAAATTTGTAATTCTTCCATGCACATTTATAGATGTTCGTGATGTTGTAGACATGGATAGTGTTGTTTCTTTTATACATTTGCAATGTTGTAAAAAGGTTTGACATCAGACATGTGCATCCCAAAATAAAATGAGCAAATTAATGATTGTGTATCGACCTATTTATTTCAGCAGAGGACAAAGACAATACTGTAACTGTAGAGATACATGAATATAGTATTATTGGTATATATTTCATAAAACCGTACGCATATTTAGTCATCGTTACATGCATTTAGAAGATTTAAAAGCAAAACTAAATACACCCACTTCTATTGATTTAAGACACGTATTATATACGTCTCCTTGAGAAATATGGAATCCACGTGCACGTGTATAACAAACAGAATGGTCATTAACGTCGTGTAACTTGACGTCACTGGTGGTATAGATACGGACATGACATGCCTGCCAATAATGTTATGATATTATTTGTTTGAGTGATGGAAAAACATATACAGGATTCAATCACCAGTCATAATTCCCATTAATGTTACACTTGCCCAGTGTATAGATGTAGATATAAGACCGAACAATGTTCTTCTAAGATAAGGTCGATCAAAGTACCGTTTTCGTAGCAGCAGTTCTTAACGCTCTTACATGTGTAAAATAAAATGTCTTTAAATTTCCTTCATCTGTTTGTCATTTGTCCGCTTTGTTTATCAGCTAAGGTTTGTTGGTGAAGGCATGAAATATAATACAGATTCGAGGAGACCCTATACAGATCCCAAGAGAACTTGAATAATAGTGGTTCATACTGTCAAATGTCTGACCATGTCAGCGTGCGATCTTTTGTTGTCCAATCACCATGTAATCAGACTTCAACTGCCTTATCTTTTCTTCTATCTTCCTCTGCTGGTCTTATTACATCTTTGATAATATGTACCATTTACTTGCCCAGCCGTACTCTTCCGATTGGTTCTACTCAGCCAGTGGCAACCACCCGCAAGAGTTCTCATACAGTATGTTTACTTCAGTAGGCTTTCTGCTTGCTCTACTGTCTAGATTTCTGACCATTTTTGTCTAATTGATTCGATGCCGGTTTGATGGACAGTGTCGTGTTTAGATTCCTTAAATACCACCAGAATTAGTTTTATCTTGACTGAAATTGTATTCTCCCTTCTTTAAAATACTTCGCAATATCTTTCATGAAACATTAATAGTTTGTATTTAATAGGTCCGCCTGAATTTTGCAATTGTTGTATTATAATATGTCACATCTCATTAATATATTGTCTGATCTAGACTGAATGACATTCAGGCATATCAAAACAAATCTAAAATCTTGAACACTTTCCAGTTCTTCAAATGAGACTTAAGCTGGTGCTAGGGGGCGTGAGAGGTGTTGCTTTTTTGTCCGAGTCTGCTGCTTTATACTCTTAATTGTGTTTGTTGCTCTCAAAGGATCACCTTTATCAGTATTTATTAACATTAACACTAGCGTTCGTTTAGTGCAGTGTGGCGGCTGTAAAAGTCTCCCCGTGCTACGAATCAGTAGTGTTATTTTTACTGGTCCTTTAGGACCAACGAGCCCAATATAGGTGGCTTTAAAGTAGAATACCGCTTAAGCCGGTGCTAGGGGCGTGGGAGATGTTGCTTTTTTCATTACTCCACATGAACAGACTCAATAAAACCGAGTCTGATGCTTTATTCTCTTAATTGTGTTTTTTGCTCCCAAAGGATCGCCTTTTATCAGTATTTATTAAACAAGGCAATGTCTGCCTATAAATGGAACATACGATCATCGGTCCTAGGAAAATGTGAAAAAAGTTACGTCACTGATTTTATTTAAATAATTTGTTTTCATTCCCAGATAAATTGTGATCAATGCGTGCTCAGTTTTTATTTGTTTTAGAATAATTATAAATATATAGTTATATACTAAACATGCGTACGTGTCTTTAACACACGTATAACACTTAAAAAAGGGAAGAATAAACATATCACGTTATGGTGGCAATGATCAGGTTTTATGTTCTTAGTCAAATTGGCATTTCGATCGATAGCACCGAATGTATTGAAATGGGAGTAGGATATATTGGAGACGGACATTAATTCCAAATGCGATGGCCAAATCCCTCGACTGTCAAGTTATTACGGTGTATACCTTTGAATGCTATTTTGGAACATGGGAGCATTACCGTTCGCAATTGGAAACTCAAATATGAAAACTGATAAAAGTAGTCCATTGTATATACCATATAAATGTAAACATATTCATGGACATATATTACATTTGGTCTAATACATTCCATATAGGTGTTAATTTACGACTGGTTACGATGAAAGAATACTTTTTAATGTCGGATTGAATAGGACAAAGAGCAAAGTCGCCATGACACAGATCCAAAAGATAACTATTTAACCACTGGAGCCATTTGGTATTTGGTGACAGTCCATTGTGACAAGAACATTTCTAATCATTATGGGATCAGACGATCAATAGTCAAGGTAGCCATGATACGAGTATAAAAAGCTAGTATTAGCAAGTAACTTTTCAACATATGATCTGATTAGGAAAAGCCTTATCCGAACGTTAATTCCCTAATTCCTTCTGTATCAACGTTCATCAGATGTCACCAGTAGACTGTACACAGTAACTGTAAGAGGATGACCCTTTTCATTTTGGGATCAATAGTTCAAAAGTCAAAGTTTCCTTGAGGCTATCATGAACAACATTATCATAACGACAATACATGGACAGACGGTCTATTTTAACAAGATGATTTCTGTTTATTTTGTGGCCTGTATGTCAGATGTCACGGTTG
This sequence comes from Cyrtodaria siliqua, assembly GCA_037043455.1. Lineage (NCBI taxonomy): Eukaryota > Metazoa > Mollusca > Bivalvia > Adapedonta > Hiatellidae > Cyrtodaria > Cyrtodaria siliqua. The sequence goes on along the minus strand of JAWPHD010001461.1, from coordinate 215,480 downwards.
CCATGTTCCTACCATAGCTGTGTCCGTTTCGATAAATATTTTACCACATATTTTCGATTATATTTATATTTGCAGTCATTTTTTTTTTTTTAAATCGTCTTCGGCTTAATATGCGCTGTTATTCTATCAGCTGTATGTTTTGACCTTACAATTAAAGTTTGTTAAAATTAAAAATATATATCATATTTCATTTTCGTCAACAATTCAGTCATTACATAACTGAAGCAAGTCAGTACATTTAACTGGAAATCAGCTCATCGATGCATACGTAGTTTACTTTGTACTGATGTAAATGAAGTAAAATGTTGTCATCGTTTTAAGAACTATAAAATAACCGATTGTTCGTAATACTTGCATCATGATGTCGAGATGTACTGAGAATAATTCCTGATCAACAGCATTTAGTTTAATTTAATACAGTTTTGAGAGACGAAGTTCTAATGGATATAAAGAAATATAAAAAGATCGGACAGGGAAAGTAGCATTTAAGGAGGAAAGTCAACCACAAAACACAGAATCAAACACGCAGACAGACAAACAAGAAGGCAAAAATAATAAAAAATACAAACGGCATCACAAACACAAAAGTGTTGACAATAGGGCTACCGCCCTGGAACGTCTAAACCGTCTAAACAAAATGCCTTTTCGACAATCATAAGTTCCAATTATCTTATATTTTCCAATATTTCCATTCCATTCCATAGAAAACTGCCAAATCGTATTTCAAATAATAATCGTGTCCACAAGAGGACCAATACCTTTATTATGAAGTATATTGTATGAGTTATTTAACGACTCAAAAAATGTGTCTCACAAGGCGTACTGCATGTGCTTTCTTAACTGCTGTAGTTCGTCAGACTACTAGAGGGCTGGCGTGGCGCAGTCGGTAGCGCGGCGGATTTGTAACCGTAGGCCCCGGTTTCAATCCTCCGTGGTGCCACTGAGTTCCGTCGGTGTGTTCTTGGGCAAGACACTTTCCCTTAGACGTAACAGGGCGGTCCCGTGTATCGGTCTATCCTCCGAGCACGTTAAAGAACCATAGGAATCTATTCGATAATACGAGTAGGGCAGGTTCCCGGATTCCTATGTATCCTTCCCCTCTCACTGTGTTGATGAGTCGTTAAACAACATTCAATTCAATTCAATTCGTCAGACTACTGAACAGACTATGTATTTCCTTGTCTGCATTTGGTTCCAGATGAGATCGTTTTCACTTTCTACACGCCAAGTTCCATATTGATTTACAATCCGTTGCCTTTTCTATATGAAGGACTTCATCAACACTCGCATTTCTGTTAAGCGATTGTCTGTGATATTTTATGTCTTTGGCATCAAACGTACGCTACTTCGTACAAAAGTAAATGATTATTTATCTAAATAAATATTTTGCTGCCAGATAACTATATATGTTAAAACTCTTTTATTTGACTGTAAAGAAAGATGCACGACTATTCATGTGGAGCAATTGCCTTGCTTTCATTAACAGTTATAAACACACCGGAGATATATATTCAATTGTTACTTAACTATATGAGAAGACAATATATTTGTATTTTTCGTGTTCGGCGTTCCCAAATTTCTCATTTCATTCTCATTTCATATATCACTGTAGCAGTGTGGCGGCAGTAAAATATCTCCGTGTGCTTGCAATTAGAACTGTTATTCATTTCGATATTCTGAGATCGCTGAGCCCGATATTTTTATACATATATCGGTTGTACATTCTCCAATAAATTAGTTTTCTTACTTTACTTCCGAATACGTGGTTCAAATACTCCAGCCTTTAAATGTTCTTTGTATTGTTTGATTACGCTTAGGATATAAATACTATAAAAGTCGAACAGGAAATACAGATTTTTAACAGAACACAGTAAACCCCAAAAAACACAAAAGGACAACCATAAATGGCAATGTTAACAAAGAATAAAGGAGAATGACGTCACAAACACAACAAAAGTTGACAATAGGACTACCGTCTTTGAAACGGTCAGTTCTAGGGTGCACCAAACCTCACACTTACCCTACTGTCATCCCAATAAAACGGGACTGTGTAACTAAAAACACCCCCGCCATGAACTATTCTCTGATCAACAAGGCAACTAGGGGGCGTGGAAGGTGTTGCTTTTTTCATTACTTCTCATGAACAGACTCAATAAAACCGAGTCTGCTGCTTTATTCTCTTAATTGTGTTTTTTGCTCCAAAAGGATCACCTTTATCAAGATTCTGGTGTATCTATAAATACAAAACAACAATAGCATAGAAGCCACAAAGAAGGCACTCAGTGACATGGCAGAACCCAGAGCAAAACGAGAATAAACCATTGAGGGCACGACAAGAAAAGATTGCAGACAAACATCAAACGTCAGCGTCCTTTTGAGCTTTAGGTAGACGTCATCTTAGCGTCCACAGCCTGTCTGGTCATCGCACAGTTAAAGAGGAAAGCATAGTGGCGAACTGTAAATGGATCCACCACCAATCATGCAGTGCGTTGCAAAATGATAGGATCACAACTTCTTTTGATTAACCTTTTAACACGTTTAACAAAGATAGTATGAAAGTGATCATGATCAAGAATCTCACGTCACCATAGAAGTCAGGTTGTGATAGTCCTTGTCGAAGAAGGGTTCTTAAATTACTTTAAATTTGGAAAGAAGATCAGGGTTACGATAATAACTTGTTGTAAACGTTGTATGAAGTGTGTAGTAACGGTAGCCATGATGGGTAGCTTTTTAGTTGTACATACACAGATTACGAATATTAAAGTCCTCAACTCGAGTAGAAGCTCTAACAAACGATGTTCAATATGTCGCTTAAGCCGGTGCTAGGGGGCGTGGGAGATATCGAACGGTGTCATTAAAGGCTTCAATAACATCTGCCTGAGTTTCGGATGAAAGACTCCACATGAACTACTAAAGGAATTATCTCTATTTCAACTCTTGAGTAATCAGTGCATACGAATAATTGCCACAATTATAAGTG
>JAWPHD010001461.1:0-207500 GCA_037043455.1 Cyrtodaria siliqua | reverse complement strand
CAGAGATTTCCTGAGTGATTCTGAACAAAATAGTTCATACTGTTTGATTTGTCCCAATTTAGAGGTTATCTATGCTAATTGTCCATATTGAAAGTGCCGTGAACTATGGTTCATTAACATGCTACGATGACAAACTCAGATACACCCGACCGCCCGATTAATGTACCCATCCGACGAATGAGGTGGGGGTAAAGAGTTTCCCAAATTACATAATTAATTATTATATAAAACCCGATTTATTTCTAGTTCTATTGCCTGTACCACTACAAACATCTCAAAACTTTTAACTACACTCTTGTCTTACTGACGGTGGTACGTTTAGGACTCATACTTATTTTTTCATAACTTTTAAGATGTCGAGCGCTCGACTTATTATCTCGAGCGCTTGACATATTACACGAGTTCTCAACATAATATGTCGACTTATTATCTCGAGTGCTCGACTTATTATGTCAGAAATTCTGTTACAAATAGGGGCTCGTCCGGGATTCTGGACCGTGTCTGCTAGCATGAAATAGTATGGAAATAGTCTGACAGCCGGTCTGAAGCTCCAATAGAAATTCAGGGACGCATTTCAATCTGGTGTAGGTGTATGTAGCCGTATGTGTCCACGATAGCTCAGTCGATAGAGAGCCATCCCTGTAAGCTAGAGAACCTGGGTTCGAGTCCCGGTTGAGGCACGATTTTTTCACAACATGTAACAATGTAATCGGACCGGCGACACTTATCGAACACTTCACTGTGTAGCCAAACCGGCGCTCGAACCCAATTGTCACAGGGCTAGAAAAATGCGCAGCCAGACAGGGGCTCGAACATGGGACCTTCGAACTACTGATCCGATACTCTACCGACTGAGCTAACCGGCCGGACAATGCAACATCAACCGTGACATACTCCCCCTACAGATTGAAATTCGTCCTCGAGAATCATTTGCATGGGTACAGAGAATCATTTGCATGGTTCTCGGAGTTTACTCAGTCACGGTCCTGCCAAGATTACAAATGTCACAGGGCTAGAATAATGTGCAGCCATATTGGGGCTCGAAACTGGGACATACCTATTTTGTCATAACTTTAAAGATTTCGGGATAATAAGACGAGGGCTCGAGATAATATTCGAGCACTTGAGACAATATGTCGAACACTCGATATAACATGTCAAATGCTCGAAATAATAAGTCGATCGCTCGAGATAATAAGTCGAGCGCTCGTTACCACCGTACGTTACAGATCACGTTAAACAATATTGTGCTAAAGCTTAAAACGACTCTGGGATTAAATTATTTTGGTCCATTAACAATTCAGGAGATGTTCTTGATAAAATGTGCAATAAACGTCAAATTTCATCTATAAGTACTAATGATTTTTTAACAATTAATACAACCTTACCACATCACCTTATCAAACACAATCTCATAGTTCTCATTAAAACAATCTATCACTAGAGAAAAAGCTACATTTTTGTCCTGTAACAATATTAAAGTTGTTTATAATAAAGGCAGTTTAGACACAATTACTCTATTTGGACTTACCAAGAAGTTTCTGAAGTACTAATTTTCCTTCTAGACACTGTATTTGTCAGGTATGGCACTACCGTTTATAGAAAAATAGTTGGTATCGCTATGGGTGCGAACTTTGCACCTCTTGACACAGATTGTGTGTATTGCTATGAAATCGATTTCATGTTGAGTCTTTCTCCAAATACCAGGCAGATGTAGATGAATAGTTCCGATACTAACGCTTCTTTTCTTGATTTACATCTCTCCACTGAAAATGGTGAAACAATTAGCAAAATATATGACAAGAGGGAAGATTTTAATTTTGATGTTGTAAATTATCCCCATTTAGATGGTGATGTTCCACGAGCAACTTCTTATGGGGTCTAAGTGTCCCAACTTATTCGTTTTTCTATTGGAGTTGAGGACTTTAATATTCGTAATCGTTGTATAACTAAAATGCTACTTCATCACGGTTACCGTTACCATAAACTTCGTAAAACCTTTGCAAAACTTTATTATTGTAACCCTGATCTTCTTTCCAATTATAAAAGGAATTTAAGAACTCTTCAGCGACAAGGACTATTACAACCTGACTTCTATGATTTTACAAACTTCGTAAAATCCTTGGTTATGACCATTTTCATACTATGTTAAACTTGTTAAAAGGTTTATCAAAAGAGGTTATTACTCTATCATTGTGCAACGCAGTGCATGCTTGGTGGTGGACCCATTTGCAGTTCGCCACTATTTTTTCCTCTTTAATTGTGTGATGACCGGACAGGCTGGGGACCCTATGATGACGTAAGGACGGTGACGTTTGATGTGTATCTGCAGTCTTGTCCTTAATGGTTTGTTTTCTTGTTGCGCTGGCTTCTGCCAAGTCATTGAGTACCTTCTTTTTGGCTTTCGAGGCTATTGTTTTTCTGTATTTATATATACACGAGCATCTTTGTGTTCTACTTATATTGCCTATTAATGCTGCTTTGTTGGTTATAGAATAGTTTATGGCGGGGATTTCTTTATTTACACTGTCCCGTTCTACTGGGTTAACAGTAGGGCAAGTGTGAGGTTTGGTGCACCGTAGAACCTGGTTTAAACACCCCCAGCGGCCCTTTTACCACTGACCGTTAAAGGCGGTAGCCCTATTGACAACCTTTTTCTGTTTCCTATTGTTTCTTTGTGTGTTAGTTGTTGACTGTCGTTCTTGAATGCTGCTTTTCCTGTTCGATTTTAATATCTATATTTAATGACACTTCTCGGTATCTGAATGACACATTGAACATTGACAATCCATTTTTTCTACTACGGTTATTACTATCACAAGAAACTTCAACTCAACAAAGATACTGTCGCTTCTATTATTGATTTACATCGCTCTATTACAAATGGAGAACTATGACAAGAGAGATGCTTTGGATGACGAGTTATTTCTTATGGGGTTTATGTTCTCAACTTATTCATTTTTCATCTCTTTAAAAATCAGTTCGGAAAAAGATTCAAAAGGCCGCAACACTCATTTTTAGTCCCCAGCTGTCCCGCGGGTGGTGGACATATAGGTTTGCAACTCGTCCTTCCGTCCGTCCTTCCGCCCGTCTTTCCGTCCGTCCTTCCGTCCATCCTTCCGAATGCTTGTCCGGGACATATTTTCAATACTATAAGACTTTGAGATACCAAACTTGGTATGTGGATACATCTTGGGATAGCGGTGTGTCGCGTATCAAAATAAGGTCACTGTGACCTTGTCCTTGACCTGTGACCTCTGTCATAACAAATGCATGTCCAGACCGTATTTTCAATACTATAACACTTAGAGATACCAAACTTGGTATGTTAATACATCTGGCGATAGCGGTGTGTCGCATATCAACATAAGGTCATTGTGATCTTGATCTGTGACATCTATCATTGAAAATGCATAGAAAATGCTTGTCTGGACCATATTTTCAATACTACAACACTTAGAGATGATACCAAACTTGGTATGTGGATACATCTTGGGATAGCGGTGTGTCGCGTACCAAAATAAGGTCATTGCCATCTTCACCTTGACCTGTGACCTCTGTCATAGAAAAAGCTTGTCCGGACCGTATTTTCAATACTATAACACTTAGATATACCAACTTTGTATGTGAAGACATCTTGGGATAGCGGTGTGTCGCGTACCAAAATAAGGTAATTGTGACCTTACCTTGATCTTTGACCTCCATCATAGGAAATGTTTGGAAAATTCTTGATGCTCTTGTTAAAAATACAAGGTCATGGCTTCTACTAAAAAAGAAGATTTTAACCAATATCTCAAACATATCTCAAACAATAACTTGCCACTTCGTACAACCCTAAATCATGAACTTCAGGTGAGGATTCAGCGGCCTTTTACTCAGTGGATACGGACTTCTCGGCTTGAGAGATCTATAACATATAACAAGAGTCAATTCGCCAATAACAATCATAACAATTCATACAATATTTTTTTTTTTTTTTTTTTTTTTTTTTTTTCTAGTTTTTACAGTTTAATCGTAATGATAATTTATTTATCATATAGATCTAGAAACATTTGTAACTCAACGTAATTTGATTCCTAAAATATGGTGAATATCTTTTCATAAAGACAAATATACTTTCTAATTTCCTTTACATTCAACTGGTAAATCTCAAATGATTCTATTTATAATTTAGCCCAATTCCAAAGAACACATACCCAAAATATAGACTACCCAGTTTTACTGACCCAATCGTCCTCCCTTTGAACTGACAAAACCGAAGCTTATATAGTGCTTAAGTTCCAAATCCCGCGGCTCGCAGAATTCAGCCAAAATTCTGCGAAGTCGCAGAATACCAGAATGATGCTGGCAGAATTCGGCAGAATTCCACAGAAATCTCAATACAGTTGAATGAAAGTTATAATAATTTTACCATTTGATACAAGAAAAATACTTAATACATAAATTACCCGTGGTGAAAAGAAGAAATCAATCTCCGCAATATGATTTACCTCCGACACAAAGCCTTTCGGCCTTCTTGTTTACAATTAAACGCTCACGCCCTCCTGTGCTCACGCCCTCCTGTGACGTAGTCGATATAAAGCGCCCCCTGGCGAGTTAGTCGTGATAAAATAAACATGTGTAATTCCTACATAAAACACGGAATAACGATTAACAATGTAAACAAGATACCTCAACGAATTCCAGGTAATCCTATCGGTTAACTAAGATGTAAACATCAATGTTCAACGAGGTTTAACTGTTGACAATTCGAGATAAAGTTGAATTCTTAAATACAATGTTACACTTTATTGTTACCCCACCCACTTATGTTTTAAATAGCGGTAAATTTGAATAATGAAGCAATTACTATGATTAACATACTAAATAGCTATATTGGACAGAACCAAGGGTTCACAATATAGCCTTTATTTTTCATCCAATCTTTACCAAATTTTACCAGATTGTTAATGTCAATAAAAGCTCGGACAAGTTCGAAAACCAGCCAAATTGGACCAGTAACAGCGGAGTTATGGCCCTTGATTTTGTTAAATATGCTATATTTTGCCTTGTTAAGGCGATAGGGCCTACATTTTTCATCTGATCTTTACCAAACTTTATCAGATTTTTTGCCTTTTTTTTTTCTTTTGTTATTTTTATATTTCTTTATTTTCTTTATTTTTTTATTTTATTTTTTGACTTTTTTTTAAATTTTTTATTATCTCTACTGGCCAAGTTCGAGAACCAGCCAGATCGGACCAGTAATGGCAGAGTTATGGCTCTCGATTTAGTTAGAAATGCTATATTTTGCCTCTTTAAGACGATAGTCACTCGATTCATAGATTTTATAAGAGCCATATTAGCGAGTAGAGCGTCCACAGGCCCTCTTGGGCCTCTTGTTTTGGGGATATGGTTGATTGAATTATGGAAGAATGGCGTTTCCACACAAACCCCTGTAATATAAAGCATAATCCATGTTTTTATTAATGGTCTGCCGATTTCTAAGTGCCAAATACCACAGGTGATCCTGTTAGAAATGATTTGGAGTTAATGGCTGCCTTGTGTAACCCAACCATAGCACCATTCAGTTTGTGCTAGTGTTACATTTTGATGAAGAGATAGTGACTTTCTGTATTTCAGAGAGTTTGGTAAAATGGCTCTTGGGGCATTAGCAATATGCTGGCGTGACTCGAGCATCCAGGCGTACAACATGCTGGGTAAGCGGCTACCTGACTTCAACAACAAAACGGTGATAGAGATTGCCCACGATGCCGGCTACATCCACTTCCTGGCCCACCCTTGCTGTCAGAAATGGCTGACTAAAACATTCTTTGGAAATCTGCAGGTGAAGGAACTAGACTGGGGATTTTTCAGGCTGCCTGACTGGTTCAATTTTTTTTTTTTTTTTTTTTTTTTTTTTTTTTCAGTCACCAGTATGATGACCCATTTATTCTCCCCGTAATTTGGCATGTTGTGGGTCGGGTAGGACCATCCCACTGCACGCCTTACAAACAAACATATAAAACTGATTATATATACATATTATTATAATACTTGACTTTCATATAATAAAATCTGTATAAAGCGGTAGTCTTGACATTTTTTTAACATTAAATTTTATCTGTTTTTCTATATTATATTAATTTACATGTATAGCCATTTTTATTAATTAAAAAAAGCAACAAAAAAAACACAAATGAATATAGTACGTTTGTTTTACGGGGGAAAGATAGAAAAAAATACAAATGGAAAAAAAAAAAAAGGTTTTAGTTCTTAATGCTCTCTCTACATGGCCACATCTCTCCTACCTAGCTTAATTTTTAATGTACATGTATATTTTATCCGATAGTTGTCAGATTCTTGGGCTGAATAAAACCTAAAATACCAATTTTAGGGGTGAGCTCCTCGCTTGTTTATACAACAAAATTATTTTAAAAGGTTCATGTATTTGTTCCATTTTTTTTCAAATGGTTCGAAAGCATTGTTTTGTGCTGCTATACATTCTAGAATTTTAAACGACTTTATTATCCTATTTTTGAATGCCTCTATAGACAGTTTATTTTGTAAATGTTTGGTACTGAAAATATAATATTTCATTTCAAGTAATATGTACAAGTCGGCTGGTGTTAATGTGTTACCAATGTTAAAAATAAATGATTCTTCAGTAAAATTTAAGTATATGTCATTACTGGACAACCACATTTTTAATTTATTAAGTATAGATTGCGTTTCAGGACAATACCAAAGCATATGGATTAATGTTTCCTCTTGTTGACAATCCTTGCACAGTGAACTATCAGTGATGCTGATTTTGTGTAGAAATCGTCTAGTTGGAAGTATTCTATGATTTACCCGTACTTGAAACCATTGTAATACTGTACTTGTTGAGGATTTAAAAGGAGACAGGTATATATCGTTCCATGTTTCTTCTTCTATATTATACATTTCCTCCCATTTGGGTTTTGAAGTTGGTTTACTCGGGTTTTGGTTAAGAATATTATACAGATCCCGAGATCCATTTTTACTATTAAGAAATGGATACATATTGAAAGGAAGAATTGGATTTGGTATTTTCTTTATCGATTGTGTGGGAATATTTTTCGTAATATAAGTTTTTATTGCTGCAATAATTCCGTTATATGTTAAAAAGCAAGCATTTAAATTATATAAGTTATTAAATTCCTCAACAGAATAAAAAATTCCATTTTCATCTATTAAATCATTAAGGTAGTAAATACCCTTTTCATACCAAGATTTGTAAAATACTACTTTACCTCCAACTAAGATATTATGGTTATAAAATAGTGAAGTTGTTAAACAATTGTTGGCACATATAATGCTCTTATTAAGATCTAAAATATCCATGTATGCTTTCAATACATCCTTCCAAAATAGGTTGGTCATCTTTTGTATTAATAATTCTGAATAGCCTGTGCCCAAGTTTGTTAGTTTGTTTATATTTATTATATGTGTTACTGTATTTTGCCACTGTCCACCTTGAAGAGTAAGTCTTCTAATCCAAGTTGCCTTAAGTCCATATATAAATGCTTTGAGATTGATCATTTTCAGACCACCCTCATTATATTGTTTGATTAAAATGCTTCTCTTTATTTTTGCTGGTCCCTCCCATAAGAATTCATAAAACATGTCATTGATTTTTTTAATAATTGAATCTTTTGGATTAGGCAATGAAATAAATAAATGATTAAGAATGGGTAGTAATAATGTTTTAATTACTGTTATTTTACCAATTGGTGTAAGATATCTGCGTTTCCAAAGTTTAATTAGATTCTGTATTTTTTCTATCTTATCATTGTAATTTATATCAAGTATCTTGTCAAGGTCAACATTAAAATGTATACCTAATAATTTAAATTGGTTGCTGCCCCATGCTAATTTCCACCTGGTTTTAATTGAGTCTGTACTATATTTTTTTGTACCAATCCAAACTACCTGTGTCTTATCAAAATTCACTCTAAGTCCAGAAATGTTGGCATAAGCAGAAAGTTCATAGAGAGCTTCATTAAGTGAAGTGTCTGACCCGTCCAGAAAAATAGAAGTATCGTCGGCAAACTGTGATAGATATTCCTTTAATCTTTTTATTATTTTGTAGTTTTATTGCTAATATTTCAGCGCATAAGATAAATATATAAGGTGATAATGGATCGCCCTGACGGCACCCTCTGCCTATGTTGAAAAAATCAGATAAATTGCCACCTTGATTAACAGCCAGTTTAGCATTTCTGTATAGAACTTTCACCCATGATATTATTGAGTTACCAAAATTGAAATATTTAAGAACACTGTAAATAAATTTCCATGAAAGAGAATCAAATGCCTTCTCAAAATCCACAAGCAAAATGAGTCCTGGTAAATTGTTTTCTTCTGCAAACTGCATTATATCAAATGTCATTCGAGTGTTTTCCCCCATATATCGTCCAGCAATAAAACCTGTTTGGTTTTCATTAATTAGTTTATATAATATAGATTTTATTCTATTAGCAATGGTCCCTGAAGCAATTTTATATACACAGTTTAAAAGAGAAATTGGCCTATAATTTTTTAAAAATCTTCTTGGTTTGTTATCTTTAGGGATAAGTGTAATAATACCCTCTTTCTGTGTTACAGACAGTTCCCCATTAATATACCCACAATTTATAGCTCTTACAACAAAATGACCTAATTTATTCCAAAATACTTTGAAGAAGTCAGCCCCAAAACCATCAGAGCCTGGAGAGCGGTTGTTTTTCATACCAAAAAGTGATAAAGATACTTGCTGAAATGTTAATAGACCCTCTAATGAATTAGATTCCTCCATACTTAATTTAGGCACACTTAGACCTGACAATTCTTTATCTAAATCTATTGTTTCTAATTTTGTATCTATGCTAGAGTATAAAGATTTGTAGAACGTTTCAGTTTCCTTTAAAATATCTTTCTGCTCTGTGATTATGCTCCCATCAGATCTTTCAATTTTCGGTATAATTTTACTAGTAAAATTGTGAGTTTCTAGATTACAAAAAAATTTGGTTGGTTTTTCCCCATCTTCTATTAATTGCGCTCGGGACCTAATAAGAAAACCATTCATTTTTTGCCGGCGAAGTAATATTAATTCATCTTTTAACTGATCTAAAGCAGGTATTTGATCAGGGGTAAGTCTTTGTTCTAAATGTTGTATTTCAAGAATAAGATCATTTTCACGTTTTTCATTTACTTTTTTTTTGTAGCATGAATATGAAATTGATTTTCCTCTTAATTCCATCAATAATGTATCCAAAAATAATTGGTCAGTAATAGTAAATTGAATTTGGTCATTTGGTATATTGTCAATATTATCAATATTATAGACTGGAAGCGCATATTGTAATTTAATTTCATTTATTTTATTATTCATTATATTCAGATATTCAATATCGTTTAGAAGTGAATTATTGTTTCCAAAGTGACTTGCCCTTTACAAATTCGTTAAAGTTGCAGTTCAACATAGTAATTGAATGGTCTGATCGATAGCTAGCTTCAATAGTACACTTGTTTACTGATGATAAAAGATTTTCCGAAACTAAAAAGAAATCCAGTCTTGCTTGCTTTAATGGTGTTTTTTTTCTCCATGTATACCTTCTTAGATTTGGATAAAACTCTCTATATGGGTCAGTTAGATTATAGCAAGTTATTATTTCTAATAATTTTATACGCGCATTTTTATTATTAATAGCCTTATAATTATCATAATCTACTTCAGGATCTTGGACCAAATTGTAATCGCCGCATAAAATCATGTCATTATTATTATTATTCATGGTCTCTACAGTTTTCATAACCTTATCAAAAAAATGATGGGGAATCCGTATTTGGGCCATAAAGTGAAATAAGGGTTAATCTCTTGTTATTAACAGTTAAGTCAATAGTTATAAAATTTCCTTCAGGGTCAGATATATAATTATGTACTTTATAGTCTAGGTATTTGCTAAATAGTACAGCTACTCCTCGTGCATTTGATTTACCTGAGCTAAAAATGCAATCATTACCCCATTCTGAACGAATAAACTTCTCAGTTACAGGTGTTGAGTGTATATCTTGTAGACAATATATATGACATTTTTTGGTTTTTATATAGTTAAAAACATCAAGTCGCTTTTCAGCTGACCCAAGGCCCTGACAGTTAACAGACAGAATATTGACATATAGAGAGAACATAACAAACAAAACACGAAAACACGAATAGCTGCAAAAAAAAACAATTCTGCATGTGATATAACAAAAACATCACAATCTGGTTAAACCTACTTCAAATACTATTATAATATTTTATTATTAAACAATCATACAATTTTTAATCTTAAGTATTAGGCAGGGACCCAACATCTCCTATCGTGCAAAAAAACAAAACACTTTTGGTTTACCCGGGAAAATATACTCGTGATTTTTTGCATATCAATAGCAGAAACTGTGCTTTATACAAAACCACTGTATGGATTAATGGTATTCTTTGCATTTCGTAACATCAACGCACTTTCTACGGAAGCCCGTATGCAGGTAAGTGATAAGAAAAAAATGATATTCAAAGAAAAAATGTGTACAAGTTTATATTTTAGCGATTTGATATAGTTTTGTACATAAATAAGACATAAGCACGCCTGATTATATTCTGATTATGCAGAATGCAATTTCCAAAAAAATATTTTTTTAAATTAAAAGCGATTTAAGGATTGAAGATGGCGGGCAGATGGGTGGTGGGAGGGCGGGCATCCACCTTTTGGCTAAAGCTTTCATGTACGTTGTTGATAACTTCTGTAAATTGTTTTCGGTTAAAACCAACTTTACTGTGAAGCGTTATATCGTTAAGATGCCACGTTCTTACGAGCAAGGCCGATTTTCTCCTTTTCGGATTAGAGTTATGACCCCTGAGTTACTTAAAATAATGCACAGTTTGGGTAAAGCTTAGGTGCAAGGTTTTGATAACTTCTTTATCTAATTTTGGATTTTAACTAAAATTGCTGTGAAGCCTTATATCAAACAGTCATCAAGTCCTAATTATCAATGTGGACCTTTTCTAAATAGAGTTATGGCCCCTGATTATCTACGAAAATACATGTTTGTGTTGAGTTTATGATGTTTAATCAAGTTTTGTTGAAAATGAAACAACATTTTGGGTAGAAATTTTATATACCAATAGGATACCAGTAAATGTTAATAATGTTTATGATACATCAAATTGTTTTGCCATTTTGAAATAGAGGTAATTAATCTACTTAGAAAATATGGTTATTGCAACAATTATCTTTAATTGTGTAGGGTTTAAACCATATCGTTTAGTGTGAAGTCGTAATAACATTAACATACTGATGGATATTTAGAATCCGTTCGATAATGGTAGAATTTAGATTTCTTAATACAGTTATGGACCTTTAATTTACCTTGTAAATAGAAAAGTAGTTACTGCAATTACTGTCTTGTCAAATTGGTTCACTATTTTTGTCACAGTCAGATAATTGTATTTATCAGAAAAATAACTGTTTATTTATTGACTAGTTTCGTTGGAAGGCGATTGAGCGACATCAATGTTTGGTGTGACGTCTAAAAGAGCTTCTCCAAAACATCTTGAATACTATCTAAATGATTTATTTGAAATTTTTAATTGTGTTACATATGATCATTAACTGCCCAACCAACATTGGTGTTTATTTGACCTTGAACTTCAATTTTAGGTTCTGATTGATTGAACAGGCAACTTTTGGTTAATAAGGTTTCAACGTTTCTCAAACACATCATAAACTTGAATACTTTCCTACGGATTGTGTCGCCTTGATCCATGAGACCCAATATATTAAATAGTGTAATAAAGTCATGTTTACAGTTTCAAACTATAATTATCACTAAATGTACCATATCCTATTTAGAGTCAGAAACAAATAAGGGTATAAAAGTCGAGAAGGAAATGTAACATTCACAAAACACAGTCAGTCAACCGAACACACGTATTTGAAACAAACACCACTTACAATGATAGATAAGAGCAAAGTATGCGAAATGGCAAACTCTAAGGGTTGGAAATATGGGTACCTCCTTGGAATGGTCAGGACACTATGGCTACCTCCTTGGAATGGTCAGTAACATAAAGACCGCTGGGGTTAAACCAGGTTCTAGAGTGCACCAAACCTCACTCTTACCCTAGTTTCATTCCAATAAAATGCGACCAGCCATTAATAAAATGCCTAGAAAGCCACAAAGCAAATACATGTCAGAAGCCAGGACAACAAAAGAATGATGACGATAAGACCATATTAAAGTCAAACATTAGGCGTTACCATCCCCTGCCCTATTTAGGTAGAATCACATGCATTCATTACATTATCTAGTATAGAAGGATAGAGGTAGAGAGAAGAAGAAGGCCCTTTACTATATGCATATACTATAACTATATTCTCTCTAGCCTTCTATACTATATATCGTAATGAATGCCTGCGAGTAGAAGTCATCATAGGGTTCAAAATATGTCGGGTTATTGCAATATTACTTGTTAAGCATTGTGGCGAACTGTAAATGGGTCAACAATTAAGCATGCAGTGCGTTGCAGAATGTTATTGTCATAACCTATTTTGTTATGTTTTTTAACAAGTTTAACACAGATCGTATGAATGTGATAATGACCAATGATCTTAAAACGTCTACATATAGTCACTATAGTATTCGCATTGTGACAGACCTAGAGTTCTGACAATACTTTTAAAAGTAAATGACAATGACAATGACAATAGGTTTATTGATTTTGGCCACTGGCCCATGTCAACATGATACATGCAATACATACAATACAGCAATGTGAGGTGTTATGAACAAACATTCATTTTGCAAATGTATATATGTTAATTAATGTTCAATTATACTGTATTATATTTGGGAATCTAGAATCATACGGCGTTCTTTAAACGCGTAATATGAGTACTTTGACAGATTTCTTATAAGAGTCTGATTTCTGGAACTCATTAAAATGTTAAACTTGTTGACTGTTGCATTAATAGTATATTTGTTAGGTATATATTGGTGCCTAATATGTGCAAATTTTTGGCATACCAAGACGAAATGATACTCATTTACTATATCACATTTACATAATTTGCAAATTCTCTAATTTTTGTCAATGTTATAATGTCGTCCTATCTCAATTTGAGAGGAACATCTTAGCTTAGCTATAGCGTTCCTAAATTTCCTTATAGTGAAGCAGTTTAAAAAGAAATATAAAAATATCGGACAGGGAAAGTAGCATTCATGGAGGACAGTCAACCACAAAACACAGAAACAAACAAACACGCAAACAGACAAACAAGAAGGCAAAAACAGTAATAAATGCAAACGACATCACAAACACAAAGGGGTTGTCAATAGGGCTACCGCCTTGGAACGGTCAGTGGCAAAGTAGGCCACTATTCTTCATGTTCAAACGTGGTTTTAAAATTGCAATAAAGTGATAGTTTCGAACTGTCTTTCACTACGGAAGACCACTCTTGAATGTACTGGTCCTTCAATATTTGTGTAAATGTGTTTATGAAGACGGTTTCATTAGTTACACATTGGTCGATCCAAACATTTCCCAGGCCGCAATAATCTAGCAGACGTTTGACATCGTTTGTCCGGGTTTTTTGTCCACAATCACTCAAATGTTTCATCATATAATAACTCTTTCTGACAAAAAAGAAATATAAAAAGATCGGACAGAAAAAGTAGCATTCAAGGAGGACAGTCAACCACAAAACACAAAAACAAACACGCAAACAGACACACAAGAAGGTAAAAGCAATAAAAAATGCAAACGACATCACAAACACAAAAGGGTTGACAATAGGGCTACCGCCTTGGAACGGTCAGTGGCAAAGTAGGCCACTGGGGGTTTAAACCGGTTCTCGGGTGCACCAAACCTCACACTTACCCTACTGTCATCCCATTAAAACAGGACAGTGTAAATAAAGAAATCCCCGCCATGATCTAATCTCTAACCAACAAGGCAACATCAATAGACAATATATGTAAAACACAAATATGCTCGTGTACATATAATACAAAAAAAAAATAGCCTAGAAAGCCACAATGAAGGTACTCAATGACTTGGCAGAAGTCAGAGCAGTAAGAGAATAAACCATTAAGGGCACGACAAGAAAGATCACAGACAAACATCAAACGCCACCGTCCAAATGGGCTTTAGGTAGGCGTCCGCATAGGGTCCACAGCCTGTCCGGTGATCGTACAATTAAAGAGGAAAGCATAGTGGCGAACTGTAAAAGAGTCCATCAATAAGCATGCAGTACGTTGCAAAATGATAGGGTCATAACCTCTTTTGATAAACTTTTTAACAAGTTTAACAAAGATAATATGAAAGTGATCATGACCGAGAATCTTAAGAAGTTTATAAATCACATCACCATAGAAGTCAGGTTGTGATAGTCCTTGTCGCAGAAGAGTCCTTAATTTTTTTTTATATTTGGAAAGAAGATCAGGGTTACGATAATACAATTTTGCAAAGGTTTTACGAAGTTTATGGTAACGGTAACCCTGACTGAGTAACTTTTTAGTTATACAAAGATTACGAACATTAAAGTACTCAACTCGAGTACAAGCTCTAGAAAAACGAATAAGTTGAGACGCATACACCCCATAAGAAGTTGCTCGGGGAACATCCCCATCCAAGTGGGGATAATTAACAATGTCAAAATTAAATCATCTCTCATAGATTTTGCTAATTATTTTACCATTTCAATCGGGAGATCTAAATCAAGAAAAGAAGCGTTATTATCAGATATATTGGCTTTGTTAACCTGAAGTTCTTTAGGATAAATATTATTAACCATAGTTGGAAAGAAAGGGTTGTCAATGTTCAATATGTCATCCAGATACCGAGAGGTGTCATTAAAGGCTTCAATAACATCTGCCTGGCTATCTGATGAAAGACTCAACAATAAATCCCTGCACAGTTCGTACCCATAGGGATACCAACAATGTGTCTATAAACGGTGGTTCCATACCTGACGAAAATATTATCTTATAGGAAGATGAGTGCTTCATAAACTTCATAGCAAGTCCACATAGTATAATTGTCTAAACTGCCGTTAGTAAAAAACGCTTTTATATTATTACATGCCAAACATGTAGTATTTTCTCTAGCGAATGTTTTTTGAATAAGAGAAATTAGCTTGTCTTTGATAAGGTGATGTGATAAGGTTGTATATAGTGTAGTGAAGTCATAAGTGCTTATTGATGAAACTTGACCTTTATTGAACATTTTACCAAGAACGTCTCCTGAATTTTGTATAGACAAAAATAAATTAATCCAAGAGTTTTCATAAGTTTTATCACAATATAGTTTAACGTGATCTTTAACGGCAGTCAGACAAGAAGTTAAAAGCGAGGAGATATTTGTTGTGGTGCAGGCACTAGAATTCGAAATAAAGCGAGACTTATATGGATTTTTATGTAATTTAGGAATACAGTACATAGTAGGCAGCTTATTTTGCTTATCGTTTACACCAGCCTTGACAGTAGTGCACCGAGTAATATGTGCGGAAACAACATCATCCTCAGTAGAATTAACTGGAGTATACGAATTGGTGCTGCCGAGTTCCAGAGATAAAACATTGACGTGATGTAGGCGTCAAACAATAATTACATTATTAGCTGCTTTATCTGCAGGAACTAAAACAAATTTGTTATGAAATTCCTGAATTCCAGATTTTAAATTACGAAAGGAAAACCTAGGTTTCGGAGGAAGTAAAGAGGGGTTAGCATTATAAAAGTTAATACGTGTATCTATCATTTTCAGAATTGACTTTTTCCAGGTAGAAAGTGAGTTTGGGTCGGCATGTTCTCTACGACACCATATGATACTAAAATCTTCATTGGAGCGGGCGATCTGGGCACGACAGGCATTAAAATCAATAGTTGAAGATAATCTATATTTAGGACCTTTTGAAAACAAATGCCGAATACGTTTATCAATAATATCAAAATTACCAGTGATGACATGACCTGCTGGAGCATAGCACAATTTTGATGTGTTGTATTCACATTCCTTAGGAGTATTATGTACTATATCAAGGTCAGAAACTTCTTGGTTGTAATTGAAAATAACTTTTCTAATAGGCTTTTTATACTTATAACAAATTACAGGACTTTCGGAATTTTTGAAATATTTTGGGATAGAATCAACTACATGAGTATCTCGAAAAATACTAGGCATGTCAATGAAATCAATACCTTTATTAATATATAGTAGTTTTAGAAAATGCCTGACGTGTTCAGACTCCTTGTCAATATGGGGTCGGAGAACAAGTTGTGTGTAGCTTTTGAACTATGGAAGCAGTGTTATACAAGGGATCTGTACGAATGAAAATTTTGTCGGCTTCCTCGTCGATCAACTTTAGTGAAGAAATTGACAAAGAGGTAAGCCGTGAAAGCATAGAGTGCTTTCCAGACTGTTTAAAAATAGTATGTAAATCAGCGACAGAAATAATTACACCCGATTTACGTTTGATGTTACCATTACGCCTAAGACCATGAGACCTAGATTTACGCTTTCGAATAGAAAATATAGAAAAAATGTCAATATAAGGATCTTTAGAAATATTTCCTTCTTGATAAATATTGTCATTAAGGCCGAGTGGATAAGGTGTCTGTAAGTTTTTCATCCACTTAAGTTCTGCAATATGTCTAGCTTTTATTTTAAAGCTTTTAGTAGCATCATTATCAAAAAATATATATTCAACCGGTTGAACAGTTACGTTATTACAATTATGACCTGACTGACGAAAGTGTTGGTACAAGTAATTTTTTAACTTTTTAAGATTACTTGCATGATATTTGTGTTCACGAAATCGAACTTTTAAGGATCGACCTGTTTGTCCAACATATTGTATACCGCAACTTGGTGCATTTCAAGTCAGAACATAAATGACGTGAGATGTACGTCAATCAACATTTGAAGCTAGACATACATTAAACAATCTACCATAAACAGCTGATTTAATGGTGGACTTGCAAGATAAATAATTGCAACAACTGCACCTCTTAGTATTGCACTTATTAATAGAGGGAAACACCCTGCGCCTTGAATGAACTAAATGATTTCTGAAAGGAGACTTTATATGTTATTTCCTCAAAACAGGTGATCGTAGAGGAGTTACGGAAACTTTTGAGCCATTATTAAAAATCCTAGTAATATTAATAGAAGGAACATGGCACGAGGTTGCCGAATGAAGATTTAAAGGTGTAAGGCGTACATATGGTTTAGTTCAAAGAAATGAAGAGTAATTTCGTGGAATTTTTATTGATGACGCAGAGTGTAACCGAAGAGGTGAAAGATTTATTTTTAAAGTTTAACTAATAGACTCATAATTGTTAATTTGGAGAGTAATACCATTCTGCGAAAAGCGAAATAAGGGCCAATTAGTATTTATTAGAGATACGAAATAGAATCGTAACAAAAATTCATAAGAAATAATATTAGTAAACTTACGGACTGTTAAAAGAGGTCCAAAACTCGACATCAGTGTATAATACAAGATAATGAGGTTAGTTAAGGAAACCCTAATAAAATGGGCCAAAATGTCGATCAGCACAAAACCTTCAACGCGGTATATGAAACACACGTGTTTAAGGAAAAACTGGATCAATGAATGTCATACAATCCCTGTAGTATGTAAAAATAACAATATTGATTGGATGTACGGGGAGACTTTTTACGGTCGCCACACGGCACAAACAACACTATTGTGCACTAAAAAGAAATATAAAAAGATCGGATAGGGAAAGTAGCATTCAAGGAGGACAGTCAGGTTTGTGATCTCCCATTTTTAAAATTGTACACCAATATTTTATCACTCGTTTGGTCGCAGAAATGAACATCGGGTAGCGCCCACAGTCGCCCAGCACCGCAGCATTCGTAGTTTTTTCGTTTACACATATATATCGTTTACAAACGTAGCTATGTATAATTTCTATCGAATTTTGCCGCTGAATATCCCATATTTCTGACCCATAAAGTAGGATTTGTATCAAAGATATTGAAGAAGACATGTTTCGGAAGTTGTCCGTAGTTGTACATATTTGACAAGACAAACTAGCACACGTTTAGCTTTACAAGACTGATCACTTGCCATCCTGGTGAGAGAAAGTTGGCTGCTAAAAGTAGTGCCCACATATGAGAAATTATTTACTATTTCTATTAGTTTACCGTTAAACGTTCACTTTTCCATTTTTGAAAGTGTTCCACCATTTTTAAATACCATAATCTTTGTTTTATCAATATTTACCTTGACATATTTATCATCACAGAATGATTTCAGCAAATTTAACAATTGTTGTAATCCTACAACTGTATTTGAAGTTAAAGCCACGTCATCTGCAAACAACAGTGACAAGACTTCAGTGGTGTCCGGAAATAGCTGGATGCCTTTGATTTCACTTTCCTCAAGCAGTGTTACAAACTCATTTATGAAAATTACGAACAAGATCGGTGAGTCAACGCATCCTTGTTTCAAGCCGATTGGGCAGTTGAAATATTCAGTTAGTCCATCATTTGTTTTAACACATGCCTAACATCAAGGTTATGATAATAAACCTTTGCAAAGGTTTGTGCGGACATAACACTCAATGAAGCACTATTTACTTACTTTCTTGAAAAAGAATGCAATAAGCGTCACTAAAACCTTTTCAAAGACAAGTTCAATATTTATTTAAGTGAATAAACAGTAATGTTTGCTCAGAATTATACTGCGGTAGAATAACATGTATTCTTTGGCATATCACTCCGCCGTTAAAACAATCAAAATGGACCCCACCATTGCGTTTCTCATAGGGTTACAGTATAGCGTTTGTTCTTACCATCACTTTCTAAAATTTCATATCTCTAAACAGCCTACCTAAAATTAAAATACTAACCTAAATTCATCAAAGAAGTCCAAAGTAAGCGGAGTTTCGTTCGATTGTTTACCACTCAGCACCACCCCATAGCATTAGTGGTATCTGGTCGCGGAGTTGATTTCTGATAACCATTTTGATATTTTAGCTATGGTCATGACAAATTATGACGTGATCGCAGACTATTTTCTAAGAAGTTGACAGAGACACATGGTAACCCTGGTAAAGATTGGGTAATGATCACTTTCATACAATCTTTACTAAATGTGTTAGAAGGCTTATCAAGGAGGTTGTTGTTATTTTGCAACGCACTGCATGCTTAGTGGTTGACCCATTTACAGTTTATCTCTTTGCTTTCCACTTGATTGTGCGATCGCCGGAAAGATTGTGGACCTATGCTGACGTCTACCTAAATCCTGAAAGGACGGTCAAGTTTGATGTTTGTCTTCAGTATTGTCTAGTTGTGCCTTTAACAGTGTCAAAATTGAAATGATCTCTCTTGTCATAGAGTTTGCTTATTATTTCTCAGTTTCATTAACGAGATGTAAATCGAGTAAAGAAAATATAGCAACTATGCGAAATATTAGCTTTTTTGAGGTGAGGTTCTTTTGGAAAGGAAGTATATGTAGTAACCATAGTAGAAAAGAAAGGGTTGTAATTGTCCAATATATCATCCATATACAAAGAGGTATAATAAAAGGTTAAGCGTATCTGGTAAAATACTAAATATGAAACCTCTAGCATAACAAAACAAAAACAAATCTGCAACAAGAGGTGCACATATCCATCTCATTTTGGATTCCAACTATTTGGCTATAAACAGTAATGTCATACCTAACTAGTTTCATATGTGTACAAATATTATCGTATATGAAAATAAATGCTTCGAAAACAACTACGTGACAAGTCCACATGGTGTAATTGTCCAAAAACCTACAACTAAATTTTTGTGAGAGTCAGAACTCATTTACTGAAGTTGCTGTGTACTCAGTCTGAATTTAAATATTTGCAAACATCAAGGGCGATATCTTTGTAAGCCACTCCTCAATTGTTCGCATTATCAAACAAAACCGAGACCGTAATAATATTACTCAAAAAAACATGGACAACCAAATCCTATTTCTTACAATCATCGTGAAAACAATCACGCTCCTTAGTCAGAGGATGATATCGTCTTTGTTCAATTAGAATATAACCAGTAATTGATGACATTTCGAAGGGAAGTAGGAAACAATAAGACGATCGTATTTTTCGACAATTTAGAGCAATAACTTGATAATTGTCTAACCTGTCTGAAATCCGTTTGATATAGAGTTACACGCCAAACTGTGTAAAAGTCGAAACCAATTTACTTAATTTAAGTATTGCGTACGAAAACTGAAATTTGCATTTTCGCAATAATCAACGGCAATAACTCAGTAAGTCAGCGTCAATTTTGCTCATTGTCATCTTTTCAAAGTTCGTATTCATATAAAGTCTCATACTAAATAAGGTGAAGATCGGAATCCGTTTACTAAAGTAATGTGGGTGTACTCACGCTAAATTGTGCATATTCTTTCAATAACAAGGGGTAATAACTCTTTAAAGCAAGTTTCAGTTTTACTTGTCAAAGGCCTTGTAGGTATAAGGCCTAACAACATACCACATTTAATGGAAATCGGAAAACCATTTCCTGAAGTTATTGTGAACACAAAAAAATTGCATTATCCCTGGTACAGGATAGAACAAAATTCATGAAAGGTCCGTAACTCTTGTTAAAATTAGTAATTTAAAAGTGTAACGTAATCAGGTCTTGATTCCGTAGTTTGATATTTCATATACACATATAGGTTTCAAACACTGGAACTGTATTTGCCTAAAAGAACATGTGCAAATTTCTTTATTTTCCTTTGACTGTTTGTTCAGCGATTTTCATATAATGGCTTGGTACGCATGGGTTACCGTAGAAATCGCGATGCTGTTACGAAATGCAAAGTATGCCAGAAGTCCATACAGTGGTTTCATATGTACAAGACCCTCATCTGTTAATATTTAAAAAAAACAGGAGTATATCTTTCCGGGTAAATGTTTTCGTTTTTTTCAGGCTTGGGTCCCTGCCTATATAGGAACAGCTCGAAGTCATTTGCTTTGATTTAATTAATACACCACTCTAGTATTCACAATTCAAAATTATTATGGAAAAAATCATTCGTATAGCATGTAGTGAAAATCGGAGACCGTTTACTAACGTTATCCATTTACAGACAGATTTGTTTTTCTTTTTTTTCAATGTTCAAGGGCAATAACTATAAGAAGCACAAGTAAAAAAAGGTCTTTGTAAAACATCTTATGAAAACATACCTTCACGTACAATTTCATGAACATCGGATGCATATCCTTAAAGATATTGTGTCCACAAGATAATCGACGGGCGGACAACAAGAGGCATTGAGACATCGCATAAACTGGCTTGGCGTTTGGCCAGTAACGTATAGGTTATTATTACATAATTTTATATTTACCATTCGTCATTATATATGTTTTAATAAAACACTCACTTCGATGGTCATAATAACAAATACATTGGCAATCTATATCAGGATCTTTGAAATATGTAAAAGTCAAAATGAATTGGAGATCACATGATCATTACATCATTATATGATACATCTATTGTTATTGGGTTTGGGTGGTGGGGACGGTTTAAGTGGCGAATAGTTTAATGCCCATTATTCAGACATTGTGATTTAATGGATCCATTTAAATGCAAATGAATCTATTAAACAGATACTTTGAATCCTTTAAACATTTCAAATATGCACTTAAATGTGTTTCATTGTTTATTATTTTTCCTTTTCTTTACAATGAAGTTATTTGTTAACACTTTTGTCATTGGTTGATCCATTAATATCCCATTATAATTTCTAATATAATCGTCAATTTATTTTAATGATGTGTTAATGATGTGGTAATGGCTGTGGAATCAGTAGTCGCTAAATTATTAGTTGTAGTATGCATAGGACGCAGAGTGAATATAAGTAACATACAAGAGTATGGTTTCATTGAGTTAGTTATTTAAACACTGAGATAGGCGTAGCCCATCGAGGTGTTTAAATTAACCCACGAGATGAAACCATACTCTATTTTTGTTTTGTAGAATGTATATGTCAGCTCCCTGTCATACTCTACCTTGTTATTCTAACTGTTATTCTAAAGGTTATTCTGACAGGTCTTATTTTCAATTAAACTATTTTCACCTGTGGTATTACAAAGAGAATTTCCATTGACCATGCTACAACAAGATGCATTTATAAATATAAAGAAATCTTTTTTTACTTGTTTCGTTTCCGTAGTACAGCGCTCGATTTTACTCCTAAAAGGTTTTTAAATTAAATACAAAGCGAATTAAATACAAAGCGCATTTTGCATTAAGTACAAAGCGCTAAATAATATAATGGTATATGATAATGCAAATGATTCAGAAATATTATGATTATCGTGTTGTTTGTTTTTACAACGTCATCCAACCTTTCCAACTAAACACCACTGATTAATAGGAAATTAAGTATAACTTCCAAGAGAAAGCAAACATCATAATTTTGATCGTCAAAACACCTTTGAAGTGCGTCCAAAAGCAGCAATGCCTGCTGATTACGTACGCACGGGCAATTAACCGCGCTTATATATATAAACAGCAGACTGTTATGGGTTCATTTCTCATAAACAATTTATCATTCTTCAGACCGTTTTGAAAATTATTTTTATGAGTCTGCGCAATCACTTGTGTTCATAAAAAAATATCTATATCTGTAAATTTAACGTGACCCTAAAGCCTACGATTATACGTTTGCAAATGCTGACTCCTTTAATCGGATCCTTCAGCAATGCGCATTATGTGTGTTTGTCACTGACAGTACAGAAACTCCATAAGATACTCGAATCAATAATGATTGTCTGCTTTGGTGATCAAAATATGCACGTAACGGCATGGAGCATATACATACATGAGCTCCAATAACAAGTTGAGCTTAAAGCTACAGATGCTATACTTAAACTGATATTAGTTTATGAATATAAAGAAGTCACGCGTGAAGTAGTTTCAACTCGACGAACATCAAACAAGTTGGTATATAAGCCAGAAATCGATGCGTAAAATGTCAAATATAAACATCTAAGGGCAGTTAATATACTATATTATTTTTTATCTAATCGCCTTCTGAATTCACGGCCAACCCTACACAACTGACACAGTTGTCTACCTGGTTCTTGCCATTGTTAAAACAATTACTCCCCCATAATTTCCCCTTCCAAAATCTATTAACCACCTACCGAACAGCTCGCCAAAAGGCCTAGTGCCATAGGGCGAGCAAAAATAAAAACTATCACTCACTCGTAAAATGTCATATTTTTACCTAGCGTTCGTACAGGTGACATAGCTCATATTCAACGTCCGAATATATTTAAAGAACAATTTGCCCGGAAAGGGATTTGAACCAGAAATTTAGGGTTTTATTTTTTAATACATGACAGAATATTAACGACAGTATTGCCATTACACCACGAAATCATGTTCGTATTTTGTAGCATTTCTAACATTAAATAGTCATTACGTAATAATTACAGTGCACGTACACAAACATATCATGCGTTAAATAAAAAATCCCGGTTATAGTTTTGAGACGGAATCTTAGTTTAAATTGATAACAAATATTATTACACCACGCATGATTAATACCATGTGCAACACGATCGATCATATATTGATACATGTCGTGGGTTGTTTAAATGTGTTAAGTTATTTATCACCATCATATATGGTGTTAAATATACAAAGTTCTCAAGAAGCCGTCTTAGGTCAATGGAAAAACGTCGGACTCTACATTAGAATGTCGTGTGTTCGAGTCCCGAAGGAGACAAACCTTTTATTTTCCAGTAAATTATAATGCTACCTGTAAGATAACATGTGCACTGCTCGATGTCTATAAAGTAAATGCTGTCCTGATTCAGTCTGATGATTTTGTATTGATCCTCGCCATGTGGAACAAGTCCTTTAGGCGAGCATAACTGATGTCCTGCGATAAATTTGATCGCTTAAATACCCGATTTCGTCATGAGCTGGTGAACATGAACGTTACAAGTAAGGACACACCTACAAAGAAGAATATCGGGAGAAATATTTGCGAACTACCAACGAACAATGTCAGGGCGACTAGCTATAATCAGAGACACAGAAATCAAGCGTATGAATTCACTTTCTAAAAAGGATAGCTGCGACACACGCTGATAAACTGTATCTCTACATCATAACACACTCGTCTGTGGGGCACAGTTAACATATACACGCATACATACATTCCTACAATTATAGCTCATATGAGTGGGATCACATTTAAGCATTCAACCACACACAGCTATCTTAAGACAGTGACAATGAAAGGTGCCGGATCTTAGGGATACTGTGAATTCAGTAAATATATTAAAGAGAGATAATTTGAACTCACTAATTTCGGATCTCGTAAGAGATTCACATTCACAAAGCAGAATTATATACATGGGAGAAATATTTTCGAACTACCAAGGGAAGACAACCTTCGGACAAACTACGGCAGGGCGCCTAGCTATTATTAAAGGTTAAAGCCGTTTATATTGTGTCTATAGAGTTTGGATTCTCAAAATATGTAAGTTAGATATATACCTCGCTGTTAGTAGATTTAGAAACAGTAGATATATCTTTTATTTTCTTTCCATTTGGAAAGCCAATAATACATGTTTATACAACAGAATACAGATAGAACATGTTTATACATTGAAATACAAATTGAACATTAAACAACATGCACGCACTATATATTACATGTTTACAGTAACCATAGAATAATAAAGTTATTTGTAAATTAGGTGTTTGACCATATAATTATTTACTTTCTTTAAACATTTCAAAGAATAACATTTTACAACTATATACGCGTAATATACAGTAAGCTAATTTAATGCATAAACCGCAGTTTCTTTTACTTTTATGAATACCTTTCAACAAATATCTAAATATCTGTTGACTCAATAATGTTTAACTTCATGACTAATATTATTAACTTTTCATAACTGTATGCGTCTGATGGATGGCCGTTACACTAATTTTAAGACACTCTGTGCAATCATCCTCACTAGCGACAACAGACATGAAACCATTGAGCAAGGACAATATTTGATCTCTAGGGCTCCGAGTTATAAAGCATGTAAATACATTTAGACCAAATCTAACATATAGTGTTCTCCATAGCTTGTGTCTGATGCCTTCAGTAGTAGGACATTCAAGTAATATATGTTCTTCTACATTACTCAAAATGGTGTTTGTACATCATGGACACTTTGTCGTGAAGTTATCATCAAATAACTTATTTAGTACAGTCATTTTGCTTTGGCACCGGTTGGAATATCTTGGACATGCCTTACTTAGTAACCAGATAGGCGAAACGTTATTGTGACTAGGTTTAACGACGCTAAACTGTCTAAGCTGTTCTTCCCTTCCAACAATTGTTATCCAGTGTGTATCTTGTTATTTATTTAATGTTATATATTAAGGAAATCCTCAATAGCACTATTTAAGGTGTAGTTTAACAGAATACGATTAATATCAGGAAAAATCCTCTTTTTCCATACGGATTATCAAAGTAGTGAAAAGAACATATCTCTAGAAAAATGATCCACGGATAACCGACATAACTGACCAAAGAATACCACTTTTCTCCTATCAATTTCACATATAAGAGGTTTAGCACCAATTGAGCTTAAGCTTATGTCGGTTCTGGACCGCTTTGGGATACACTGCATATACTTGATGCAGAATCTATGCCCTTTTTCTAATTCTGCAGATTGTGAGTGTGTTAAGTCACACCATAGTTCACATCCGTAAAGGGTTTTCGGAAGCACAATTGATTTGCATATTTTAATAGAGGTTGTTGGGTAAGTCCAACTTCATGAATACCAGAATTTATATGATTGATAAAACGTACCCCTAAGCTTATTACAGGCGTTTTTAACGTTTGTTTCAAGAGACATGTACTTATTGATTTCAATACCAAGATGAGTATACGTGTCAGTCTCTAACACGCGATTATGTCCAAGATTCCAAGAACGTTTACTATTCACAAACTCATATTTCGTTTCATTAAATACAATTAAGCCACACTTGCTTGAATTATAGTCAAATCGCCATTTGTAGGCGTAGCGATAACAAATGTCCATCATATTTTGAAGACAATTTTTGGAGAAAGATATTAAAACCATATCATCAGAGTATTTTTCACGGTATAAATCAAGATGTACAATTAGCATTCTGGTTAGGCAGCACTGGGTTATGCCTCAATAAATATATAGAAATATTACCAAGTAAAGGAGTATGCCCACTTATGTGTAATCACATTGGCATTTAATTTAAATAAAGCAAAGTAAAATTCAAATATCTTGACAGGAAATGAAGCATTCAAGGACCACAGTCAACCACAAACACGCACGGAACAAAGCACAACTACAAAGATGAATAAAAGGCAAGATGTATCATCACAAACATAAAAGGATTGACATTAGGGTTACCAACATGGAACGACCAGTGGCAAAAATGGCAGCTGATATTGATCGATACAGACTATGATGAAGTGGTATATCGTCCGCCTTGCAGGAGTATGTTGTTGGATAGTTCTCCGGTTGGGTCTTACCAAAAGTTTTATTAAAAGCGTAGTGTTGCTTGATTGAATGAAGTTTACCGTCATTTTAGCACATACGTATCTCGACGTTCAGCACATACAAGGTAGTGATAGGACTGCTCGGCTTGGTATCAGTATAATGTGGGTGGGAGGGATATTAGGTCATGCGTCTAAGGCGTGGTATTCCAGTATGGAAACACTATACAGTTAGGCAGAGAGCTCCCTTGTACAAGCAGACAATGTTGTGATATGACAGAAAGGTAATTAAAATGTATGTTAAACACTAAAAATACATACAAACCTACATATGTAACCATATATATTCTAAGTTGTATACTGACAATCTCAACTCCTTTTAAGTGCTTCAAAAGCGTTTGATCAAAACTTCGTGGACTGAAACGATGTTCTGTCCTGTCAACTCAGCTGCATATGTGGACACTTCATGTCATATTTAAGTATATGTAGCAGCAACTGCTTTTGTATGTCATGTTGCACGTGGATTTCCCCCTTTTTGCGTATTATGATTGTTTTAGAAAAGGCTGATAGGCTGTAACAAGTCGCCTCGAAATCCTTAGTGTTATTACGTTCTGGTCCTTTGGGATCATCAAGTCCAAACTTTGTGGCTTTAAAGAAAAATACAGCTGATGCCAGTACTAGAGGGCGTGGGAGGTGTTGCACATATAGTACTTGTAATACACTAACTCAAGAAAACCGAGTATGGTACATGTTTCTCCTGTTTGTGTTTGTTTCTACAAGGGAATCCCTTTTTCAGTATTACTTAAATCACAAGGGAATCCCTTTTTCAGTATTACTTAAATCTAATTTAATAGTAGGGTTTATAGGATGAAAAAGCTGTTTGAAATGCATGTCCCAATTTTAAGACATAATACTTGTTTTGCCTGCAAATGATGCTTGTTACTCTTCAACACCAACATTTATGTCCACTTTTAGATCGTGATTAAACAACTGTGAATGACGATACATTGACGTCGATACTGATCAAAACAAGATATAGCATGCTGATTTTATGTTGAAATAAATGTAAGTTTCACGTGCCATGCGTGTTATCTAATCTAACGAATCAGTGCAAAATATTCACAATACCAGTGTGACACGATGATATAAACGTTATTTCCCAGTTGTGACGTGAACCAGGCGATGTTATATGTAAAGATCAGGCAATGTCGTGCGCAGTGCCAGTTTAATGTGGTATAACCAAGATATGTTCTATACGTAAGTAAATTACATGCGAAATTCAGCCATCTATACAAAAACAAAATACATCATTTGACAAATAAATAAAGATACAATACGTTAAGATGATACATGAAAAATGATCTCAAGATGCTAACCAACAGCCAGTCTTCACTAAGTTTACTATTGCGGATGTAAAGCCATTATGAAAACATGTACAGATAGCATACACCTACGGGACACTAAATAGATACACAATCTTCACAGAAATATGTTTTCACTAATAAGCAAAATAAGATAACTAATCACAGCAGACATAAATGTATAACACAAATTGATGTTTTAATCACACAAAATATAGATATATAGTTACAGATATGCCATAGCTAAGCAATGTGTTCGTTGAGAATGATGATATATTTGGCAACAAATATAAGAAATAATCAAAATATAAGAGGCATACAAGTGAATGTAAAATGCGTTGTAAAATCCTTAGAATTATCTCAGCTTGCAGACGACAGCACTATGTTTGTTATATAGAAAGATGAAATAATCGAGGTAATAAATATAATTGAAATATTTGAAAAACATTCGGGGTTAATTTTAAATAAAAACAAAACCGAGGGTATTTGGATAGGTAAATTCAAACGATGTAAAGAAAATGCTGAACATATAGACGGCCCTATTTACGCAGTTAATTTTATTTTGGAACAGATAAAATAAAATGTGCGAACCTTAATCTAAACGCTAAATTTGCAAACAAACAATACACAACTCGATGAAGAGAAAACTAACGATTTTTGGTAGAGCTCCAATAATCAAAACATTGATACTTCCAAAATTCACATAATATTATTTAGCTCAGGCATGTATTATACCTAAACTTATTATTAAAAAGATAAATACCATGATTTTTACATACTTATGGGTAGGTAAACGAGCAAAAATTAAAAGAAAAACTCTGACTTGTCTCAAAGAAAGGGGAGGCATATCTATGTATGACACAGAATCCTTTTTTATTTCACCTAAACTTAAATGGATTAGTCTTTATTTAGATCTGATATTTATTAATGACATACTAGATGAAGATGGCCTTATATCCCAGAATGCCATCTACAATAAATGAAATGCAATTCAAAACTGGATAACTGAAATTGCATCCATTACTAACGCTATACCAGCAAGATGGAAATATGTAATGATATGCGAGGAATCCAAAGCTTACAAAGGTTAAAACAGGCTTAAACATTTTTATTTCTGCTAAAAAACATATACAAGTATATTAAGAGAAAAATGAAGGGTGATATATTGAAAGCATGCTGGTAGAGCAAGTTTTTTCAAAACCTTTATTGCACAATACATGGGAACAAGAATTTAGTTTAAATGAAATAGACTGGAAATAGGTATACTCAAAGATACATCAAAAAGAAGACAACAGAGTTAAACAGCCCACATTTAAGCTAATTCGTGAAATACTGCCAACTGAAGAATTTGGAAAATCAGACATACGCCTTTTTTGTCTAAGCTGCAACAAAGTAGACACATACATTCACTTCTTCATTGAATACAACGTTCTACATTTATTTTAGAAACACAAACAATTTGTATTTAATCAATATGGATACGACACAAAAAAATGGCACAGCTTAAATACATCACATTAGGCTACACAATAAATCAGGAAAGTTACAGTGAGGTAACTAAAGTCAATTAATATGATTTTGCATTTACCAGTCATACCTCAACTGTGAAAATAAACACGACTCGTTTGATATTATAAGAATATTCAGATATGACATAAAAACTGCATACTTAAAACATACAAACAGACAACAGAACATCATAGAAAGGTTTAACAATTAGCTTTACAAAACTTTCAAGTGCTAGACCACCGTGACCCATATATGCCGATGATAAAAACCTAACTATATACAGAAAATGGGCGCACACACATTTATAATACTGTAGCCGTTTTGAGTGAGTGAGTGAGTAGACGACACGCGAATTAGCATTACTAGTCTAAGATCAGTTATGCCCAACAATTCACAGTGCCCTGTCCAGACACTTATGGGCAACCGGGCATAGAGATGTGACTGTGACGAACGAAATCGTATTACCGGTCTAAGACGAGCTATGTCAGACATTTGTTTTTTTGTTTTTCATATATCTTTATTTATTTACAATTAAGAACCAGATGATGTAAACAGTCATCTGGACGGCACTCGTAAACAGAAGAGATTACTGGAATAATTTTAAAAAAATGCTCACTATGAAAAAATGTCCACATATATCATGTCCAATATATATCACACACAGTACTTTCATGTCCGTTGAAAAACCGATTTAACACTGGTGATTTCTTATGTCCAGGGGAGAAGAGTTTGTATGTTATTTAAAACAAAAGTGAGCATGAATTATTAATACTATACTTAGAGTAACACTTAACAAATGCAATTGAAAAAACCGTAAGCGAGTGCCGTTTACAAAACATGTAAGTACAAGTTGTTGAGAAACTATATTTTACGAAAGACTTGTCCCATATGCATGCGACTTACAATTTAATAAAAAATATCACTGGCAACTATACACCTCAGTGCGTTCCCCCGCGAGGTAAGGTCGGGAACCACCTGACATCCCGGGAAAAGGCACCAGCGTGAAAGATACAAGTGTTGTAAAGCTAAATAAAACGCATGTAAGTGACAAAATGAATGAAAAACACATTTTTTGAAAAACAAGTTCTCAACATAAACATGGTTACATTTATTTCATCCTCAATCAAAGTACTTGAGCAACAAAAACATATCTGAAACGAGAAGAAGACTTTAATATTGCGTTTAAACAAAATATCATGAGTAATAATGGTTAATGAAACAGTGTGATGAAAAAGACTTTGATAAACGAGTATGACTGTAATGACAAATTGTGTATGTAAATTACGAAACGATAGGAACTGGTGAGAAATATGTATTAATGTCAAGACAAGGGTCAAACGAGAATTCGTTGTTTGTGAAATCTAACGTGCCAAAGCCATTATCACACCAAAAATGTCCAAACTCAAGAGAATTCATTCGCGAAAAATCAGCATACATTCTGTACTTAATTTTATTTAAAAATATATGGACAAAAGAGTATTATGTATACTGTTTATTTTCATGCTTCGTCAAATTTCTGCATGTCCAAATAACATGTCTAGAATCAAGGCAATATCATGAATATCTTTAACTAATTTTGGTAAATATAAAAAGCGAAAAACTCTTTCACTAAGAATAAAACTACATTTACTTATAAACTGCAGTAATTTCAAAACAACCCTATTTAAAGGTTGAACCATTTTACATTCTATAAACAAGTGGCTTACGGTTTCTATTGATTCACAAAATGTACAGCATTTATTAACTTTAAGATGAAGTCTATAGGCCATATAATAGTTTACATATAATACATCATGACAGATTCTCCAGGAAGTATTTCTTACATCTGGATCAACACAAGGTGAGTATATATTCTTAAAAACTTGTTTGAAATCAATGGTTGGGAAATTCCGAACAACCTTTAGTGTGGTGTGTTCAATATTTAACAATGCATTATAAAAATCTTTAGTTGTAGCCTTCTTGAACGAAAAATCCGGATAATGCTTCATGAGTTTATTATAAACACCTAAACACTTTTTATAAAATGGTGGAACAAATTCACTATGAGGAATTAAATTACTGGCAAATAAAGGATTGTGCTTTCTCAAATTAAATCCAATCCAATATTTTGCTAAATATGTCCAGCTTGCATTATGACTATTAATAAGTTTCTGTAAATGGGATAAGCAGCGTCACGGCAGGTGCCTTAGAGGTAACCAACTTATGAATAGGTAAATTAAGGTTAATACAGCTAGTACTAATATAAAGCAAACGGCGCTAAGTATTATACTTCAAACAAACAGCATAGCAAGTAAATAAGTAAATGACATCTAACCTTTAAATAAATAAAGAAACAATGCATGAAAACATCAATAATAACCTTAGCAGGTCAAAGGCAAGTGAAATAGTGTCAGATATTACCTCCCTTTATGGTTAGATGACATAGGCCAAATCTACTACATACCTTTCCCCTTAGCCAAAAAAACAAAAAAAGTTTTATTTCCTTCATATTATATACTACATTGAACAAAGCTTAAGTACATATATGGAATAATGAACACAAGTATTCAAATGCTGACATCAATAATTAAGTTGTGCACCTTGTTTAATTTGCAATCTATATTCACTTTTATTTAAACAGTATCTTGCACTTACTACGAAAGCCACTACTCTTCGTGTTGATCCTCTGGACAAAACATTTTATTTCATTCGGAATAATTTTTGTGAACATGTTCAGTTTTCAAGTTTGACGGATTGAGCAATACTGAGTTGGACTCGAGTCGATTAGACCTCGTTTTGACTGTCCCCTATTCGGTGCATCACCAAGCAGGATAATTAACAGCATTATGTTTCGTCGATAGAAGTGACCACATAGTCTATATTCACATATTCAT
This sequence comes from Cyrtodaria siliqua, assembly GCA_037043455.1. Lineage (NCBI taxonomy): Eukaryota > Metazoa > Mollusca > Bivalvia > Adapedonta > Hiatellidae > Cyrtodaria > Cyrtodaria siliqua. The sequence continues at coordinate 175,217 of JAWPHD010001461.1, read as the reverse complement.
CAGCCTCGCGCCTATTTGTGGTCACTATTAAGTAAACGTTATTCAAACTCTCTACGTAGTCTATTTCTTTATAACTGCATTCATATGGTTTGATTTGCGCATATACAACTTTTGCACATCTCAGATACAATGTCTATGTTCTAATTTGATACATTTAGAGTGTTTATTGTTAAAATCATTTCTATTACTGGATGTTCGTGGTAGTTTATTGCTTACGAATGTATTATCACAAAACGAGAACCATTTTGATAACTAGAAGTCTATCATATTCAAATATATATCGGCTTCATCAATATGTAATTTGCTTTCATCTCAAAGTCCATAGTTTCTAAATACATTCAGACAATAAGGATCCATCAGCAACACTAATATTTTCATCAGATACAGTCCATCAGATAGTTTGTTTTTCGCAGGCCAGTAGCACAACTAAACGCATTGTGCAAACTCAAGGTCTTAGGTCCTGATACAATTAATAACCGTGTTCTTAGAGAACTAGCTACCGAACTATCAGAACCTCTATGTTCTTTGTTTAATCATTCCTTAAACGATAGCATTGTCCCGGTTACTTGGAAAGAAGCCCACGTTTGCTCAGTTTTCAAAAAGCTCAATAGTAAAAGTCTCTGATTTGCAATAACACTGTAATAGTCTATATTAGCAATAACACAACAGTCTCTAATTGAATACACTCCCTAAACTGTCCTTTTCGAAACACGTATGAAGTAATGCCACTTTCCAAGAAACATTTTTTTGGAAATATGCACAAATGTACTAAACTAAACATAAATGTATGAAGCAGCATCTGAATATCTAATTCCTGAATACGGTGACTCAAACTAACGCTCACAAAATATAGCTCACACTAAAATGAAAGATGTTAAGCAAAAATGGCTTCTGTTTGACCTTTGGGATTGCAGTCCAACATCAACATGCTATTTCGAAAGGACTGCATGTTCATCCCTTTCGCAGCTTGCTGTTGCAATTTTCGCAAAGATATGATGCATATGTAACCACATGAGAAACTGGAGTAGTTTGTCTGCCTCAACCACATGATAAACTGGAGTAGTTTGTCTGCCTCCACTTTCCCAAGATCTACTATTAACATACAGGCTGACATTGAACTATAGTCCATCTGCATCCGAGCTACATCGCTATGACATGAATATGCATGTTTGAAACCTGATATGCATAACTCAGAAATATCCCTGTCACTAACTGAGGTACCAAGAAATATGCTATAAGTGTACCAACATTCTTCAGTACTTGTTGTACTTTGAATTGTAATGCAAGATTCAGTCTACACTGAATCACTAGGGAGGGAGTCATTCTCATGTACCCGGGATATAGAAGGGCAGGATACCCGGGAAGTATGAATCTTGATCGGACAGTGATCTGGCTGAAGAGATTCATTTGTTATGGGATAGTCACATGTCTTAACAGGAACATCTAATGTTATCTCCTGTATCTAATTATGACGGGAACATCTAACGATATTTTATCCCGTTTTCTCAGAAACATCTAACGATGTTGTCTCCTGCTAAATATATTAATTTTTGTTTTTGTTTTTCATATATCTTTATTTATTTACAATTAAGAACCAGATGGTGTAAACAGTCATCTGGACGGCACTCGTAAACAGAAGAGATTACTGGAATAATTTAAAAAAAAATGCTCACTATGAAAAAACAAACACTATCACTGTTCATGTCCAATATATATCACACACAGTACTTTCATGTCCGTTGAAAAACCGATTTAACACTGGTGATTTCTTATGTCCAGGGGAGAAGAGTTTGTATGTTATTTAAAAAATGAGTGAGCATGAATTATTAATACTATACTTAGAGTAACACTTAACAAATGCAATTGAAAAAAACCTAAGCGAGTGCCGTTTACAAAACATGTAAGTACTAGTTGTTGAGAAACTATATTTTACGAAAGACTTGTCCCATATGCATGCGACTTACAATTTAATAAAAAAAAAATATATATATCACTGGCAACTATACACCTCAGTGCGTTCCCCCGCGAGGTAAGGTCGGGAACCACCTGACATCCCGGGAAAAGGCACCAGCGTGAAAGATACAAGTGTTGTAAAGCTAAATAAAACGCATGTAAGTGACAAAATGAATGAAAAACACATTTTTTGAAAAACTAGTTCTCAACATAAACATATGAAAAAATGTCAAGTAAAAACATCTTGTTAAACCGTCACTTCCTGGTGATTTATTTGGTAACATGTCCTTAAGGCTATGCAAAATTTCATCTTTTGAAATACTACGTTTTAATAAAATATTATCTATTCCACTTATCTGTGGTAAATTTGAAAGAAAAGTATCATAGATTAATATTTGTAACAGATCAAGTACTGTCAGGTCTAACAACACAATAAGTGTGTTCCGAGGGCACTTACTTAACAGTAATCCTTGCCACTTATGAATAGGTAAATTAAATTTATACAGCTGGTACTAATATAAAGCAAACGGCGCTAAGTATTATACTTCAAACACGATATATACCATTTACATAAAGAAACAATGCATGAAACTTGTAGCATGTCAAAAGACAAGTGAAACGATGTTAGATATTACCTCCCTTTATGGTTAGCTAATATACTGTAAATGACAATCTACTACATATAAAAAAAGGTGACCAGTCTGACTTTTCATTTTGACAAATCCATATAAAGATAAATGGGAGGAAATCAGTACATATTCTATTACACAACTAGATTGTTGATCACATATTAAAGAAATGAAAACGCAGATTAAACAAAGAATGAAAAAAACAACGAATGGAAGAAAGAAACAAGACATACTGATAAATTATAAAATGCAAGTTGAAATGTATGTTTGAAACATCAGTGATTGTATTTTATCTTGTAGCTATATAATTGAATAAAGTTTTATAAAATAAAATATAAGAGAATGATGATATCGGCTCTTAATCCTAAAGTATGACGATGGAAACAATTTTGGTATTCAGAATATGTTTTTAAAAGATAAACCGTATAACTTGCTTTTTGTTAATAAACATAGACACCCTTTCTAACATAGAACGCGTCAGATACAATTTAACGTTGAATTTACGGTTTTGCTAACGTTGCATTATCGGTATATCTGGTTGACATCGATCGGGGACAGATGAGTGAGGTAAGGAAACCACTTTATTTGTATAGATTATTCCAAGATTTTAGGATAAGTTATAGTACTAAGCGTCGCAAGATGACCCTAGTGGGTGGGACTAACTCAGGAAAGAACCAATGCATTTACATAAGTTTAATACAACTTTTAAAATATGTTAAATATTTATACATTTATCAAGAAAAACAAGCGAATACACAGATGAAATATGAAAAGGTCTGTTCTCACAAACGTTTAAGACGTTCGTAGTAGTATCACAAATACTGAATGTGTCGACTGACTATATACGACATTAAAGTTTTGTTGCAGTTACAACAATGTTGATGATACGAATGATGGGCAATTCCAAAGAGGGGTGATGGTCATCAAAAGCCTTATATAAGGGTTGATGAAACGATGATTAAGCTGACTCGATATCTATGATGACGTGATGAATAACCTCCACCCTAAAGGCTTAGCTCCACTCCGGAAGGCTTAGGCTGTAATAATACATACCTTTAGATGTCGGTTCATTAACACACCAATCTAATACAATTATCAGTACACAAACGAATCATTATCCAGTAAATATATGTGAGCCACGCTCTAATTATGATGTATAGCGATGTATACGTATACTACAATACCATGTATAGTCATCGACATGTATACAGGTATAACACCTCACCGTTAACCACCGTTAATCACCGTTAACCAATACACCTAATATACAACGTTATCAAATTAATCTTGTATTACAATTAATGAGTATTAAACATATACATATATACATGCATGTCCTATCAATGTTACCTAATGCACCTACTATACAACGTTATCAAATTAATATCGTTCAATTAATAATCGACTACAATAATTATATCTCATAAAGTTAACTTCTGAATCATATGCTAGTAACTGTCTCAAGTTAATGTTTGAGAAACATAAATGCTAACCGGATGTAGCAAATCTCAAAACAAGATGGCGACGCCCACTGAATACAAATGTACTATAAAATTTCATCAAATAAATACTGACCACATATTGCCTGAGAATATCACCGTTTCCAACTTATGCCCAAACAAATCAACTTTCAATCCCGGCAATGACTGGAGAACAATGCATTTTATAACCAAATTTCCGCCCGAAACATTATTTCCCACGTTTGTTCCGTGATACACGTGGCTGAATGCGCAGTATTAAAATTCTACATGAAAGGACCCTTACACAATTTTGCCCTTTAGAGAGATAGATTGTAAAATACCTATACTTTTACATGCATTAAACTTATTGAACGGCCCTGCCGTACGCCCTCTACCGGCGATATAAAATGTGCTCGCTTTTCTGAGTTCATGAAAATATCATGCAACTGGTGAATTTGTTTCAACTGAACAATGGATTAGCATGTAACTGACAGATGTCGCTAAGTGCTTAGAAGAGCTATGTAGGACCAATACGCTCTTCAGGATATTATTTTGTGACAGTAAGTACGAGCCGGAGAGGATTTTAATTTTACTTTTTTGTATAATTTTAGTCGAGAATCCTCTACCTGTTTCAATCATTCGTGAGAATGGACGACTTTCGTCTTTTCGAATGTTTAGGTCACGTATAATCCCTCACATTTTCATACAGATTCATACAGATATCCCTACATATCGTGTTTTACTGATATACACAAAACATCTTAATAGATGGTCAGAAACAGCAAATGTGTCAGAAAAAGGCATTTCTAAGGTGGTTTTATGGCAAAAATATTGGGTAACGCACCATGAAACGATACACTGGTTGCACAACTTGTAATAAAACGGTATTTTGTTTTGAAACCGATAATAATATGCATACACTACACCTTTTCTTTGAAGTACAACTCGGCTATACTAATTATGTATTAACGAAGTATTGCATCCGCTGAAGGTATTCTTAAATTAAACACATTTTTGTGTCACCTGCGTATCAGGGCAGACAGTTAGGCGTCGTTTTCCTAGTCACGACGTCCGTCGTCGTCGTCCGTCCACACACTTTAACATGCAACCTAATATTGGGCAAAACTTTTCATAAATCTTCACACATATCTTCATTTTACCATGTCTTTCACATGTCCCGTAATTCTTGACTTCGATAAAAGGCGATGACATTTACCCTTAATGCTTTCCTTCAAAAAAGATTCTCACATCTAATTAAAGAAGCTTAACACCAAGAAAACTACGAAGTACAAAAAGAAAAGAATAAGGCTCCACTCCCTTAAATAAAAATAAATAAATAAGAAAGACAAACATTTGGAGACAAATGGATAAATATAGTAATAAAGATACAGATTAAACGCTTTGTAAATGCCTCAACACAAACCTTAAATGATCAGGAAGACAGTAAAGACAGTCAAATATCACAGGAAGTGGAGCCGTAGGGAACTGCAAGACTGTTCTTGAGACATGAGCTCATGTCTACGTCTCGCGACGGGAACATTTGACGATTTCGCCACTGGTGCCTCATAACTTCAATACACAAAAAACAAAATGGTGCAGATTACCATGTATATTCGTTGTGGAAACCGTCGATTATTTCTTTCGTACCGCTTTTCTGCGCTTTTCATTGTGGGTAATAGAAAGCAGCGTTGATTTAAAGATAATAAAACACTAACATTGTGATAGACGACTGTGATAGACGGCGTTTGTTTTATTAAAACAATCCGCCATAATTGAAGACGTTTAGAGTTTTAACGTCGTAAACATAAACATTAATGATGCCAAGGGTTAATAATGACATAGAGGCACGTTACGGGGAAATTGATTAAATAAAGTATTGGTACATGTATATATATAAGTAGTAACAATGCCGGGTGAATATAATTTCCAGGCAGGGAAAGTGAGCCCATGCCCCAGGTCAAGAATCCAAATAACTAATATTTTATTCTAATACCTCATATAAACGCTCATGTTAAATCCCATAGACAACAATGTGTAATTTCTTTCTATCTGACGCGAAGTTGATAGTATAGTGTGATAATAAATTGCAGGGTGATAGTAAACAAATTATCACAAGCGCAGTTTTGATGCGCGTTGGTGTGCATATTGTTTCGGTGACGTCAACAGCTCAGTATGGTGAAATTGCTGTTTTAACTCATCATAACTTAAAACGTACTTAGCAAAATATATGACAAGAGAGATGATTTTAGTTTTGCTATTCAATTTGTTAATGATCCACTATTAGATGGGGATGTTCCCCAAACAACTTCGTATGGGGTCTATGTGCCTCAACTTATTCGTTTTTCTAGAGCTTGTATTCGAGTTGAGGACTGTAATAATCGTAATCCTTGTATAACTGAAAAGCTACTCAATAAGGACTACCGTTACCATAAGCTTCGTAAGTAATTTAAGAAATATTCTGCGACAAGGACTCTCTCAACCTGACTTCTATGGTGACGTGATTTACAAACTTCGTAAGATCCTTGATCATGATCACTTTCATACTATCTTTGTTAAACTTGGTAAAAGACTAACCAAAAGAGGTTATGACCCTATAATTTTGCAACGCACTGCATGCTTATTTATATATACATTGTATACCCGAGCATGTTTGTGTTTTACTTATTAATGCTGCCTTGTTGGTTAGAGACAAGTTCATGGCGGGGGATTTCTTTATTTACACTGTCCCGTTTTATTGGGATGACAGTAGGGTAAGTGTGAGATTTGATGCACCCTAGAACCTGGTTTAAATCCCCAGCTACGTTTTCTGCCACTTGCCGTTCCAAAGCGGTAGCGCTATTGTCATCCTTTTGTGCTTGTGATGTCTTTTTTGACCTTTTATTCATCTTTAAAGTTGTTCTTTGTTTCTGTGTGTGTTTGTGATTGACTGTCATCTTTGAATGCTACTTTTCCTGTTCAAAATTTATATCTACTTCTTCCAATCAATAATAAAACAGATGAGAGAGTGATAGAAAAATTGTGACATTTATATAATGTTGTATTTGCTTTAAACTTTCTTGGCTTGTGTCAGCTTTTCATAGAATCCTAATTTATCTATATTGCTTCCTATCGTTGATATACTGCCATAACCATAACTGCCATAACATATACGGTTTCACATAAATGACGCCAACAGTATTTTAAATTGACCGAATGCAGTCTTCAGAAGGCTTCGTTTCGTGCGTCGTGAAACCAGCTCTTCCCGTTCGACTTTTGCCTGGATGTATACATATATTTATGACATTGTGTATCGTGCGTCTTACGCCATCTGGTTCCATATCGAGGAAGCCCAGTTGATGGAACGGTAGACTTTTTGTTTAATAATAATTTATTGCAGATATATTACAATACATCAATTGAACGTCACAATATTCATAGCAACATATGCAAATGGACTGTACTACAAGTTATTACAACATTAGTTACAGTTCTCTCCATAAACGGTAGACTCTGAATGCAATAATCTAGCAGACGTTTGACATCGTTTGTCCGGGTTTTTTGTCCACAATCACTCAAATGTTTCATCATATAATAACTCTTTCTGACAAAAAAGAAATATAAAAAGATCGGACAGAAAAAGTAGCATTCAAGGAGGACAGTCAACCACAAAACACAAAAACAAACACGCAAACAGACACACAAGAAGGTAAAAGCAATAAAAAATGCAAACGACATCACAAACACAAAAGGGTTGACAATAGGGCTACCGCCTTGGAACGGTCAGTGGCAAAGTAGGCCACTGGGGGTTTAAACCGGTTCTCGGGTGCACCAAACCTCACACTTACCCTACTGTCATCCCATTAAAACAGGACAGTGTAAATAAAGAAATCCCCGCCATGATCTAATCTCTAACCAACAAGGCAACATCAATAGACAATATATGTAAAACACAAATATGCTCGTGTACATATAATACAAAAAAAAAATAGCCTAGAAAGCCACAATGAAGGTACTCAATGACTTGGCAGAAGTCAGAGCAGTAAGAGAATAAACCATTAAGGGCACGACAAGAAAGATCACAGACAAACATCAAACGCCACCGTCCAAATGGGCTTTAGGTAGGCGTCCGCATAGGGTCCACAGCCTGTCCGGTGATCGTACAATTAAAGAGGAAAGCATAGTGGCGAACTGTAAAAGAGTCCATCAATAAGCATGCAGTACGTTGCAAAATGATAGGGTCATAACCTCTTTTGATAAACTTTTTAACAAGTTTAACAAAGATAATATGAAAGTGATCATGACCGAGAATCTTAAGAAGTTTATAAATCACATCACCATAGAAGTCAGGTTGTGATAGTCCTTGTCGCAGAAGAGTCCTTAATTTTTTTTTATATTTGGAAAGAAGATCAGGGTTACGATAATACAATTTTGCAAAGGTTTTACGAAGTTTATGGTAACGGTAACCCTGACTGAGTAACTTTTTAGTTATACAAAGATTACGAACATTAAAGTACTCAACTCGAGTACAAGCTCTAGAAAAACGAATAAGTTGAGACGCATACACCCCATAAGAAGTTGCTCGGGGAACATCCCCATCCAAGTGGGGATAATTAACAATGTCAAAATTAAATCATCTCTCATAGATTTTGCTAATTATTTTACCATTTCAATCGGGAGATCTAAATCAAGAAAAGAAGCGTTATTATCAGATATATTGGCTTTGTTAACCTGAAGTTCTTTAGGATAAATATTATTAACCATAGTTGGAAAGAAAGGGTTGTCAATGTTCAATATGTCATCCAGATACCGAGAGGTGTCATTAAAGGCTTCAATAACATCTGCCTGGCTATCTGATGAAAGACTCAACAATAAATCCCTGCACAGTTCGTACCCATAGGGATACCAACAATGTGTCTATAAACGGTGGTTCCATACCTGACGAAAATATTATCTTATAGGAAGATGAGTGCTTCATAAACTTCATAGCAAGTCCACATAGTATAATTGTCTAAACTGCCGTTAGTAAAAAACGCTTTTATATTATTACATGCCAAACATGTAGTATTTTCTCTAGCGAATGTTTTTTGAATAAGAGAAATTAGCTTGTCTTTGATAAGGTGATGTGATAAGGTTGTATATAGTGTAGTGAAGTCATAAGTGCTTATTGATGAAACTTGACCTTTATTGAACATTTTACCAAGAACGTCTCCTGAATTTTGTATAGACAAAAATAAATTAATCCAAGAGTTTTCATAAGTTTTATCACAATATAGTTTAACGTGATCTTTAACGGCAGTCAGACAAGAAGTTAAAAGCGAGGAGATATTTGTTGTGGTGCAGGCACTAGAATTCGAAATAAAGCGAGACTTATATGGATTTTTATGTAATTTAGGAATACAGTACATAGTAGGCAGCTTATTTTGCTTATCGTTTACACCAGCCTTGACAGTAGTGCACCGAGTAATATGTGCGGAAACAACATCATCCTCAGTAGAATTAACTGGAGTATACGAATTGGTGCTGCCGAGTTCCAGAGATAAAACATTGACGTGATGTAGGCGTCAAACAATAATTACATTATTAGCTGCTTTATCTGCAGGAACTAAAACAAATTTGTTATGAAATTCCTGAATTCCAGATTTTAAATTACGAAAGGAAAACCTAGGTTTCGGAGGAAGTAAAGAGGGGTTAGCATTATAAAAGTTAATACGTGTATCTATCATTTTCAGAATTGACTTTTTCCAGGTAGAAAGTGAGTTTGGGTCGGCATGTTCTCTACGACACCATATGATACTAAAATCTTCATTGGAGCGGGCGATCTGGGCACGACAGGCATTAAAATCAATAGTTGAAGATAATCTATATTTAGGACCTTTTGAAAACAAATGCCGAATACGTTTATCAATAATATCAAAATTACCAGTGATGACATGACCTGCTGGAGCATAGCACAATTTTGATGTGTTGTATTCACATTCCTTAGGAGTATTATGTACTATATCAAGGTCAGAAACTTCTTGGTTGTAATTGAAAATAACTTTTCTAATAGGCTTTTTATACTTATAACAAATTACAGGACTTTCGGAATTTTTGAAATATTTTGGGATAGAATCAACTACATGAGTATCTCGAAAAATACTAGGCATGTCAATGAAATCAATACCTTTATTAATATATAGTAGTTTTAGAAAATGCCTGACGTGTTCAGACTCCTTGTCAATATGGGGTCGGAGAACAAGTTGTGTGTAGCTTTTGAACTATGGAAGCAGTGTTATACAAGGGATCTGTACGAATGAAAATTTTGTCGGCTTCCTCGTCGATCAACTTTAGTGAAGAAATTGACAAAGAGGTAAGCCGTGAAAGCATAGAGTGCTTTCCAGACTGTTTAAAAATAGTATGTAAATCAGCGACAGAAATAATTACACCCGATTTACGTTTGATGTTACCATTACGCCTAAGACCATGAGACCTAGATTTACGCTTTCGAATAGAAAATATAGAAAAAATGTCAATATAAGGATCTTTAGAAATATTTCCTTCTTGATAAATATTGTCATTAAGGCCGAGTGGATAAGGTGTCTGTAAGTTTTTCATCCACTTAAGTTCTGCAATATGTCTAGCTTTTATTTTAAAGCTTTTAGTAGCATCATTATCAAAAAATATATATTCAACCGGTTGAACAGTTACGTTATTACAATTATGACCTGACTGACGAAAGTGTTGGTACAAGTAATTTTTTAACTTTTTAAGATTACTTGCATGATATTTGTGTTCACGAAATCGAACTTTTAAGGATCGACCTGTTTGTCCAACATATTGTATACCGCAACTTGGTGCATTTCAAGTCAGAACATAAATGACGTGAGATGTACGTCAATCAACATTTGAAGCTAGACATACATTAAACAATCTACCATAAACAGCTGATTTAATGGTGGACTTGCAAGATAAATAATTGCAACAACTGCACCTCTTAGTATTGCACTTATTAATAGAGGGAAACACCCTGCGCCTTGAATGAACTAAATGATTTCTGAAAGGAGACTTTATATGTTATTTCCTCAAAACAGGTGATCGTAGAGGAGTTACGGAAACTTTTGAGCCATTATTAAAAATCCTAGTAATATTAATAGAAGGAACATGGCACGAGGTTGCCGAATGAAGATTTAAAGGTGTAAGGCGTACATATGGTTTAGTTCAAAGAAATGAAGAGTAATTTCGTGGAATTTTTATTGATGACGCAGAGTGTAACCGAAGAGGTGAAAGATTTATTTTTAAAGTTTAACTAATAGACTCATAATTGTTAATTTGGAGAGTAATACCATTCTGCGAAAAGCGAAATAAGGGCCAATTAGTATTTATTAGAGATACGAAATAGAATCGTAACAAAAATTCATAAGAAATAATATTAGTAAACTTACGGACTGTTAAAAGAGGTCCAAAACTCGACATCAGTGTATAATACAAGATAATGAGGTTAGTTAAGGAAACCCTAATAAAATGGGCCAAAATGTCGATCAGCACAAAACCTTCAACGCGGTATATGAAACACACGTGTTTAAGGAAAAACTGGATCAATGAATGTCATACAATCCCTGTAGTATGTAAAAATAACAATATTGATTGGATGTACGGGGAGACTTTTTACGGTCGCCACACGGCACAAACAACACTATTGTGCACTAAAAAGAAATATAAAAAGATCGGATAGGGAAAGTAGCATTCAAGGAGGACAGTCAGGTTTGTGATCTCCCATTTTTAAAATTGTACACCAATATTTTATCACTCGTTTGGTCGCAGAAATGAACATCGGGTAGCGCCCACAGTCGCCCAGCACCGCAGCATTCGTAGTTTTTTCGTTTACACATATATATCGTTTACAAACGTAGCTATGTATAATTTCTATCGAATTTTGCCGCTGAATATCCCATATTTCTGACCCATAAAGTAGGATTTGTATCAAAGATATTGAAGAAGACATGTTTCGGAAGTTGTCCGTAGTTGTACATATTTGACAAGACAAACTAGCACACGTTTAGCTTTACAAGACTGATCACTTGCCATCCTGGTGAGAGAAAGTTGGCTGCTAAAAGTAGTGCCCACATATGAGAAATTATTTACTATTTCTATTAGTTTACCGTTAAACGTTCACTTTTCCATTTTTGAAAGTGTTCCACCATTTTTAAATACCATAATCTTTGTTTTATCAATATTTACCTTGACATATTTATCATCACAGAATGATTTCAGCAAATTTAACAATTGTTGTAATCCTACAACTGTATTTGAAGTTAAAGCCACGTCATCTGCAAACAACAGTGACAAGACTTCAGTGGTGTCCGGAAATAGCTGGATGCCTTTGATTTCACTTTCCTCAAGCAGTGTTACAAACTCATTTATGAAAATTACGAACAAGATCGGTGAGTCAACGCATCCTTGTTTCAAGCCGATTGGGCAGTTGAAATATTCAGTTAGTCCATCATTTGTTTTAACACATGCCTAACATCAAGGTTATGATAATAAACCTTTGCAAAGGTTTGTGCGGACATAACACTCAATGAAGCACTATTTACTTACTTTCTTGAAAAAGAATGCAATAAGCGTCACTAAAACCTTTTCAAAGACAAGTTCAATATTTATTTAAGTGAATAAACAGTAATGTTTGCTCAGAATTATACTGCGGTAGAATAACATGTATTCTTTGGCATATCACTCCGCCGTTAAAACAATCAAAATGGACCCCACCATTGCGTTTCTCATAGGGTTACAGTATAGCGTTTGTTCTTACCATCACTTTCTAAAATTTCATATCTCTAAACAGCCTACCTAAAATTAAAATACTAACCTAAATTCATCAAAGAAGTCCAAAGTAAGCGGAGTTTCGTTCGATTGTTTACCACTCAGCACCACCCCATAGCATTAGTGGTATCTGGTCGCGGAGTTGATTTCTGATAACCATTTTGATATTTTAGCTATGGTCATGACAAATTATGACGTGATCGCAGACTATTTTCTAAGAAGTTGACAGAGACACATGGTAACCCTGGTAAAGATTGGGTAATGATCACTTTCATACAATCTTTACTAAATGTGTTAGAAGGCTTATCAAGGAGGTTGTTGTTATTTTGCAACGCACTGCATGCTTAGTGGTTGACCCATTTACAGTTTATCTCTTTGCTTTCCACTTGATTGTGCGATCGCCGGAAAGATTGTGGACCTATGCTGACGTCTACCTAAATCCTGAAAGGACGGTCAAGTTTGATGTTTGTCTTCAGTATTGTCTAGTTGTGCCTTTAACAGTGTCAAAATTGAAATGATCTCTCTTGTCATAGAGTTTGCTTATTATTTCTCAGTTTCATTAACGAGATGTAAATCGAGTAAAGAAAATATAGCAACTATGCGAAATATTAGCTTTTTTGAGGTGAGGTTCTTTTGGAAAGGAAGTATATGTAGTAACCATAGTAGAAAAGAAAGGGTTGTAATTGTCCAATATATCATCCATATACAAAGAGGTATAATAAAAGGTTAAGCGTATCTGGTAAAATACTAAATATGAAACCTCTAGCATAACAAAACAAAAACAAATCTGCAACAAGAGGTGCACATATCCATCTCATTTTGGATTCCAACTATTTGGCTATAAACAGTAATGTCATACCTAACTAGTTTCATATGTGTACAAATATTATCGTATATGAAAATAAATGCTTCGAAAACAACTACGTGACAAGTCCACATGGTGTAATTGTCCAAAAACCTACAACTAAATTTTTGTGAGAGTCAGAACTCATTTACTGAAGTTGCTGTGTACTCAGTCTGAATTTAAATATTTGCAAACATCAAGGGCGATATCTTTGTAAGCCACTCCTCAATTGTTCGCATTATCAAACAAAACCGAGACCGTAATAATATTACTCAAAAAAACATGGACAACCAAATCCTATTTCTTACAATCATCGTGAAAACAATCACGCTCCTTAGTCAGAGGATGATATCGTCTTTGTTCAATTAGAATATAACCAGTAATTGATGACATTTCGAAGGGAAGTAGGAAACAATAAGACGATCGTATTTTTCGACAATTTAGAGCAATAACTTGATAATTGTCTAACCTGTCTGAAATCCGTTTGATATAGAGTTACACGCCAAACTGTGTAAAAGTCGAAACCAATTTACTTAATTTAAGTATTGCGTACGAAAACTGAAATTTGCATTTTCGCAATAATCAACGGCAATAACTCAGTAAGTCAGCGTCAATTTTGCTCATTGTCATCTTTTCAAAGTTCGTATTCATATAAAGTCTCATACTAAATAAGGTGAAGATCGGAATCCGTTTACTAAAGTAATGTGGGTGTACTCACGCTAAATTGTGCATATTCTTTCAATAACAAGGGGTAATAACTCTTTAAAGCAAGTTTCAGTTTTACTTGTCAAAGGCCTTGTAGGTATAAGGCCTAACAACATACCACATTTAATGGAAATCGGAAAACCATTTCCTGAAGTTATTGTGAACACAAAAAAATTGCATTATCCCTGGTACAGGATAGAACAAAATTCATGAAAGGTCCGTAACTCTTGTTAAAATTAGTAATTTAAAAGTGTAACGTAATCAGGTCTTGATTCCGTAGTTTGATATTTCATATACACATATAGGTTTCAAACACTGGAACTGTATTTGCCTAAAAGAACATGTGCAAATTTCTTTATTTTCCTTTGACTGTTTTTTCAGCGATTTTCATATAATGGCTTGGTACGCATGGGTTACCGTAGAAATCGCGATGCTGTTACGAAATGCAAAGTATGCCAGAAGTCCATACAGTGGTTTCATATGTACAAGACCCTCATCTGTTAATATTTAAAAAAACAGGAGTATATCTTTCCGGGTAAATGTTTTCGTTTTTTTCAGGCTTGGGTCCCTGCCTATATAGGAACAGCTCGAAGTCATTTGCTTTGATTTAATTAATACACCACTCTAGTATTCACAATTCAAAATTATTATGGAAAAAATCATTCGTATAGCATGTAGTGAAAATCGGAGACCGTTTACTAACGTTATCCATTTACAGACAGATTTGTTTTTCTTTTTTTTCAATGTTCAAGGGCAATAACTATAAGAAGCACAAGTAAAAAAAGGTCTTTGTAAAACATCTTATGAAAACATACCTTCACGTACAATTTCATGAACATCGGATGCATATCCTTAAAGATATTGTGTCCACAAGATAATCGACGGGCGGACAACAAGAGGCATTGAGACATCGCATAAACTGGCTTGGCGTTTGGCCAGTAACGTATAGGTTATTATTACATAATTTTATATTTACCATTCGTCATTATATATGTTTTAATAAAACACTCACTTCGATGGTCATAATAACAAATACATTGGCAATCTATATCAGGATCTTTGAAATATGTAAAAGTCAAAATGAATTGGAGATCACATGATCATTACATCATTATATGA
Organism: Cyrtodaria siliqua; assembly: GCA_037043455.1. NCBI lineage: Eukaryota > Metazoa > Mollusca > Bivalvia > Adapedonta > Hiatellidae > Cyrtodaria > Cyrtodaria siliqua. Next base: position 159,729 of record JAWPHD010001461.1, on the reverse strand, counting down.
TACATCTATTGTTATTGGGTTTGGGTGGTGGGGACGGTTTAAGTGGCGAATAGTTTAATGCCCATTATTCAGACATTGTGATTTAATGGATCCATTTAAATGCAAATGAATCTATTAAACAGATACTTTGAATCCTTTAAACATTTCAAATATGCACTTAAATGTGTTTCATTGTTTATTATTTTTCCTTTTCTTTACAATGAAGTTATTTGTTAACACTTTTGTCATTGGTTGATCCATTAATATCCCATTATAATTTCTAATATAATCGTCAATTTATTTTAATGATGTGTTAATGATGTGGTAATGGCTGTGGAATCAGTAGTCGCTAAATTATTAGTTGTAGTATGCATAGGACGCAGAGTGAATATAAGTAACATACAAGAGTATGGTTTCATTGAGTTAGTTATTTAAACACTGAGATAGGCGTAGCCCATCGAGGTGTTTAAATTAACCCACGAGATGAAACCATACTCTATTTTTGTTTTGTAGAATGTATATGTCAGCTCCCTGTCATACTCTACCTTGTTATTCTAACTGTTATTCTAAAGGTTATTCTGACAGGTCTTATTTTCAATTAAACTATTTTCACCTGTGGTATTACAAAGAGAATTTCCATTGACCATGCTACAACAAGATGCATTTATAAATATAAAGAAATCTTTTTTTACTTGTTTCGTTTCCGTAGTACAGCGCTCGATTTTACTCCTAAAAGGTTTTTAAATTAAATACAAAGCGAATTAAATACAAAGCGCATTTTGCATTAAGTACAAAGCGCTAAATAATATAATGGTATATGATAATGCAAATGATTCAGAAATATTATGATTATCGTGTTGTTTGTTTTTACAACGTCATCCAACCTTTCCAACTAAACACCACTGATTAATAGGAAATTAAGTATAACTTCCAAGAGAAAGCAAACATCATAATTTTGATCATCAAAACACCTTTGAAGTGCGTCCAAAAGCAGCAATGCCTGCTGATTACGTACGCACGGGCAATTAACCGCGCTTATATATATAAACAGCAGACTGTTATGGGTTCATTTCTCATAAACAATTTATCATTCTTCAGACCGTTTTGAAAATTATTTTTATGAGTCTGCGCAATCACTTGTGTTCATAAAAAAATATCTATATCTGTAAATTTAACGTGACCCTAAAGCCTACGATTATACGTTTGCAAATGCTGACTCCTTTAATCGGATCCTTCAGCAATGCGCATTATGTGTGTTTGTCACTGACAGTACAGAAACTCCATAAGATACTCGAATCAATAATGATTGTCTGCTTTGGTGATCAAAATATGCACGTAACGGCATGGAGCATATACATACATGAGCTCCAATAACAAGTTGAGCTTAAAGCTACAGATGCTATACTTAAACTGATATTAGTTTATGAATATAAAGAAGTCACGCGTGAAGTAGTTTCAACTCGACGAACATCAAACAAGTTGGTATATAAGCCAGAAATCGATGCGTAAAATGTCAAATATAAACATCTAAGGGCAGTTAATATACTATATTATTTTTTATCTAATCGCCTTCTGAATTCACGGCCAACCCTACACAACTGACACAGTTGTCTACCTGGTTCTTGCCATTGTTAAAACAATTACTCCCCCATAATTTCCCCTTCCAAAATCTATTAACCACCTACCGAACAGCTCGCCAAAAGGCCTAGTGCCATAGGGCGAGCAAAAATAAAAACTATCACTCACTCGTAAAATGTCATATTTTTACCTAGCGTTCGTACAGGTGACATAGCTCATATTCAACGTCCGAATATATTTAAAGAACAATTTGCCCGGAAAGGGATTTGAACCAGAAATTTAGGGTTTTATTTTTTAATACATGACAGAATATTAACGACAGTATTGCCATTACACCACGAAATCATGTTCGTATTTTGTAGCATTTCTAACATTAAATAGTCATTACGTAATAATTACAGTGCACGTACACAAACATATCATGCGTTAAATAAAAAATCCCGGTTATAGTTTTGAGACGGAATCTTAGTTTAAATTGATAACAAATATTATTACACCACGCATGATTAATACCATGTGCAACACGATCGATCATATATTGATACATGTCGTGGGTTGTTTAAATGTGTTAAGTTATTTATCACCATCATATATGGTGTTAAATATACAAAGTTCTCAAGAAGCCGTCTTAGGTCAATGGAAAAACGTCGGACTCTACATTAGAATGTCGTGTGTTCGAGTCCCGAAGGAGACAAACCTTTTATTTTCCAGTAAATTATAATGCTACCTGTAAGATAACATGTGCACTGCTCGATGTCTATAAAGTAAATGCTGTCCTGATTCAGTCTGATGATTTTGTATTGATCCTCGCCATGTGGAACAAGTCCTTTAGGCGAGCATAACTGATGTCCTGCGATAAATTTGATCGCTTAAATACCCGATTTCGTCATGAGCTGGTGAACATGAACGTTACAAGTAAGGACACACCTACAAAGAAGAATATCGGGAGAAATATTTGCGAACTACCAACGAACAATGTCAGGGCGACTAGCTATAATCAGAGACACAGAAATCAAGCGTATGAATTCACTTTCTAAAAAGGATAGCTGCGACACACGCTGATAAACTGTATCTCTACATCATAACACACTCGTCTGTGGGGCACAGTTAACATATACACGCATACATACATTCCTACAATTATAGCTCATATGAGTGGGATCACATTTAAGCATTCAACCACACACAGCTATCTTAAGACAGTGACAATGAAAGGTGCCGGATCTTAGGGATACTGTGAATTCAGTAAATATATTAAAGGGAGATAATTTGAACTCACTAATTTCGGATCTCGTAAGAGATTCACATTCACAAAGCAGAATTATATACATGGGAGAAATATTTTCGAACTACCAAGGGAAGACAACCTTCGGACAAACTACGGCAGGGCGCCTAGCTATTATTAAAGGTTAAAGCCGTTTATATTGTGTCTATAGAGTTTGGATTCTCAAAATATGTAAGTTAGATATATACCTCGCTGTTAGTAGATTTAGAAACAGTAGATATATCTTTTATTTTCTTTCCATTTGGAAAGCCAATAATACATGTTTATACAACAGAATACAGATAGAACATGTTTATACATTGAAATACAAATTGAACATTAAACAACATGCACGCACTATATATTACATGTTTACAGTAACCATAGAATAATAAAGTTATTTGTAAATTAGGTGTTTGACCATATAATTATTTACTTTCTTTAAACATTTCAAAGAATAACATTTTACAACTATATACGCGTAATATACAGTAAGCTAATTTAATGCATAAACCGCAGTTTCTTTTACTTTTATGAATACCTTTCAACAAATATCTAAATATCTGTTGACTCAATAATGTTTAACTTCATGACTAATATTATTAACTTTTCATAACTGTATGCGTCTGATGGATGGCCGTTACACTAATTTTAAGACACTCTGTGCAATCATCCTCACTAGCGACAACAGACATGAAACCATTGAGCAAGGACAATATTTGATCTCTAGGGCTCCGAGTTATAAAGCATGTAAATACATTTAGACCAAATCTAACATATAGTGTTCTCCATAGCTTGTGTCTGATGCCTTCAGTAGTAGGACATTCAAGTAATATATGTTCTTCTACATTACTCAAAATGGTGTTTGTACATCATGGACACTTTGTCGTGAAGTTATCATCAAATAACTTATTTAGTACAGTCATTTTGCTTTGGCACCGGTTGGAATATCTTGGACATGCCTTACTTAGTAACCAGATAGGCGAAACGTTATTGTGACTAGGTTTAACGACGCTAAACTGTCTAAGCTGTTCTTCCCTTCCAACAATTGTTATCCAGTGTGTATCTTGTTATTTATTTAATGTTATATATTAAGGAAATCCTCAATAGCACTATTTAAGGTGTAGTTTAACAGAATACGATTAATATCAGGAAAAATCCTCTTTTTCCATACGGATTATCAAAGTAGTGAAAAGAACATATCTCTAGAAAAATGATCCACGGATAACCGACATAACTGACCAAAGAATACCACTTTTCTCCTATCAATTTCACATATAAGAGGTTTAGCACCAATTGAGCTTAAGCTTATGTCGGTTCTGGACCGCTTTGGGATACACTGCATATACTTGATGCAGAATCTATGCCCTTTTTCTAATTCTGCAGATTGTGAGTGTGTTAAGTCACACCATAGTTCACATCCGTAAAGGGTTTTCGGAAGCACAATTGATTTGCATATTTTAATAGAGGTTGTTGGGTAAGTCCAACTTCATGAATACCAGAATTTATATGATTGATAAAACGTACCCCTAAGCTTATTACAGGCGTTTTTAACGTTTGTTTCAAGAGACATGTACTTATTGATTTCAATACCAAGATGAGTATACGTGTCAGTCTCTAACACGCGATTATGTCCAAGATTCCAAGAACGTTTACTATTCACAAACTCATATTTCGTTTCATTAAATACAATTAAGCCACACTTGCTTGAATTATAGTCAAATCGCCATTTGTAGGCGTAGCGATAACAAATGTCCATCATATTTTGAAGACAATTTTTGGAGAAAGATATTAAAACCATATCATCAGAGTATTTTTCACGGTATAAATCAAGATGTACAATTAGCATTCTGGTTAGGCAGCACTGGGTTATGCCTCAATAAATATATAGAAATATTACCAAGTAAAGGAGTATGCCCACTTATGTGTAATCACATTGGCATTTAATTTAAATAAAGCAAAGTAAAATTCAAATATCTTGACAGGAAATGAAGCATTCAAGGACCACAGTCAACCACAAACACGCACGGAACAAAGCACAACTACAAAGATGAATAAAAGGCAAGATGTATCATCACAAACATAAAAGGATTGACATTAGGGTTACCAACATGGAACGACCAGTGGCAAAAATGGCAGCTGATATTGATCGATACAGACTATGATGAAGTGGTATATCGTCCGCCTTGCAGGAGTATGTTGTTGGATAGTTCTCCGGTTGGGTCTTACCAAAAGTTTTATTAAAAGCGTAGTGTTGCTTGATTGAATGAAGTTTACCGTCATTTTAGCACATACGTATCTCGACGTTCAGCACATACAAGGTAGTGATAGGACTGCTCGGCTTGGTATCAGTATAATGTGGGTGGGAGGGATATTAGGTCATGCGTCTAAGGCGTGGTATTCCAGTATGGAAACACTATACAGTTAGGCAGAGAGCTCCCTTGTACAAGCAGACAATGTTGTGATATGACAGAAAGGTAATTAAAATGTATGTTAAACACTAAAAATACATACAAACCTACATATGTAACCATATATATTCTAAGTTGTATACTGACAATCTCAACTCCTTTTAAGTGCTTCAAAAGCGTTTGATCAAAACTTCGTGGACTGAAACGATGTTCTGTCCTGTCAACTCAGCTGCATATGTGGACACTTCATGTCATATTTAAGTATATGTAGCAGCAACTGCTTTTGTATGTCATGCTGCACGTGGATTTCCCCCTTTTTGCGTATTATGATTGTTTTAGAAAAGGCTGATAGGCTGTAACAAGTCGCCTCGAAATCCTTAGTGTTATTACGTTCTGGTCCTTTGGGATCATCAAGTCCAAACTTTGTGGCTTTAAAGAAAAATACAGCTGATGCCAGTACTAGAGGGCGTGGGAGGTGTTGCACATATAGTACTTGTAATACACTAACTCAAGAAAACCGAGTATGGTACATGTTTCTCCTGTTTGTGTTTGTTTCTACAAGGGAATCCCTTTTTCAGTATTACTTAAATCACAAGGGAATCCCTTTTTCAGTATTACTTAAATCTAATTTAATAGTAGGGTTTATAGGATGAAAAAGCTGTTTGAAATGCATGTCCCAATTTTAAGACATAATACTTGTTTTGCCTGCAAATGATGCTTGTTACTCTTCAACACCAACATTTATGTCCACTTTTAGATCGTGATTAAACAACTGTGAATGACGATACATTGACGTCGATACTGATCAAAACAAGATATAGCATGCTGATTTTATGTTGAAATAAATGTAAGTTTCACGTGCCATGCGTGTTATCTAATCTAACGAATCAGTGCAAAATATTCACAATACCAGTGTGACACGATGATATAAACGTTATTTCCCAGTTGTGACGTGAACCAGGCGATGTTATATGTAAAGATCAGGCAATGTCGTGCGCAGTGCCAGTTTAATGTGGTATAACCAAGATATGTTCTATACGTAAGTAAATTACATGCGAAATTCAGCCATCTATACAAAAACAAAATACATCATTTGACAAATAAATAAAGATACAATACGTTAAGATGATACATGAAAAATGATCTCAAGATGCTAACCAACAGCCAGTCTTCACTAAGTTTACTATTGCGGATGTAAAGCCATTATGAAAACATGTACAGATAGCATACACCTACGGGACACTAAATAGATACACAATCTTCACAGAAATATGTTTTCACTAATAAGCAAAATAAGATAACTAATCACAGCAGACATAAATGTATAACACAAATTGATGTTTTAATCACACAAAATATAGATATATAGTTACAGATATGCCATAGCTAAGCAATGTGTTCGTTGAGAATGATGATATATTTGGCAACAAATATAAGAAATAATCAAAATATAAGAGGCATACAAGTGAATGTAAAATGCGTTGTAAAATCCTTAGAATTATCTCAGCTTGCAGACGACAGCACTATGTTTGTTATATAGAAAGATGAAATAATCGAGGTAATAAATATAATTGAAATATTTGAAAAACATTCGGGGTTAATTTTAAATAAAAACAAAACCGAGGGTATTTGGATAGGTAAATTCAAACGATGTAAAGAAAATGCTGAACATATAGACGGCCCTATTTACGCAGTTAATTTTATTTTGGAACAGATAAAATAAAATGTGCGAACCTTAATCTAAACGCTAAATTTGCAAACAAACAATACACAACTCGATGAAGAGAAAACTAACGATTTTTGGTAGAGCTCCAATAATCAAAACATTGATACTTCCAAAATTCACATAATATTATTTAGCTCAGGCATGTATTATACCTAAACTTATTATTAAAAAGATAAATACCATGATTTTTACATACTTATGGGTAGGTAAACGAGCAAAAATTAAAAGAAAAACTCTGACTTGTCTCAAAGAAAGGGGAGGCATATCTATGTATGACACAGAATCCTTTTTTATTTCACCTAAACTTAAATGGATTAGTCTTTATTTAGATCTGATATTTATTAATGACATACTAGATGAAGATGGCCTTATATCCCAGAATGCCATCTACAATAAATGAAATGCAATTCAAAACTGGATAACTGAAATTGCATCCATTACTAACGCTATACCAGCAAGATGGAAATATGTAATGATATGCGAGGAATCCAAAGCTTACAAAGGTTAAAACAGGCTTAAACATTTTTATTTCTGCTAAAAAACATATACAAGTATATTAAGAGAAAAATGAAGGGTGATATATTGAAAGCATGCTGGTAGAGCAAGTTTTTTCAAAACCTTTATTGCACAATACATGGGAACAAGAATTTAGTTTAAATGAAATAGACTGGAAATAGGTATACTCAAAGATACATCAAAAAGAAGACAACAGAGTTAAACAGCCCACATTTAAGCTAATTCGTGAAATACTGCCAACTGAAGAATTTGGAAAATCAGACATACGCCTTTTTTGTCTAAGCTGCAACAAAGTAGACACATACATTCACTTCTTCATTGAATACAACGTTCTACATTTATTTTAGAAACACAAACAATTTGTATTTAATCAATATGGATACGACACAAAAAAATGGCACAGCTTAAATACATCACATTAGGCTACACAATAAATCAGGAAAGTTACAGTGAGGTAACTAAAGTCAATTAATATGATTTTGCATTTACCAGTCATACCTCAACTGTGAAAATAAACACGACTCGTTTGATATTATAAGAATATTCAGATATGACATAAAAACTGCATACTTAAAACATACAAACAGACAACAGAACATCATAGAAAGGTTTAACAATTAGCTTTACAAAACTTTCAAGTGCTAGACCACCGTGACCCATATATGCCGATGATAAAAACCTAACTATATACAGAAAATGGGCGCACACACATTTATAATACTGTAGCCGTTTTGAGTGAGTGAGTGAGTAGACGACACGCGAATTAGCATTACTAGTCTAAGATCAGTTATGCCCAACAATTCACAGTGCCCTGTCCAGACACTTATGGGCAACCGGGCATAGAGATGTGACTGTGACGAACGAAATCGTATTACCGGTCTAAGACGAGCTATGTCAGACATTTGTTTTTTTGTTTTTCATATATCTTTATTTATTTACAATTAAGAACCAGATGATGTAAACAGTCATCTGGACGGCACTCGTAAACAGAAGAGATTACTGGAATAATTTTAAAAAATGCTCACTATGAAAAAATGTCCACATATATCATGTCCAATATATATCACACACAGTACTTTCATGTCCGTTGAAAAACCGATTTAACACTGGTGATTTCTTATGTCCAGGGGAGAAGAGTTTGTATGTTATTTAAAACAAAAGTGAGCATGAATTATTAATACTATACTTAGAGTAACACTTAACAAATGCAATTGAAAAAACCGTAAGCGAGTGCCGTTTACAAAACATGTAAGTACAAGTTGTTGAGAAACTATATTTTACGAAAGACTTGTCCCATATGCATGCGACTTACAATTTAATAAAAAATATCACTGGCAACTATACACCTCAGTGCGTTCCCCCGCGAGGTAAGGTCGGGAACCACCTGACATCCCGGGAAAAGGCACCAGCGTGAAAGATACAAGTGTTGTAAAGCTAAATAAAACGCATGTAAGTGACAAAATGAATGAAAAACACATTTTTTGAAAAACTAGTTCTCAACATAAACATGGTTACATTTATTTCATCCTCAATCAAAGTACTTGAGCAACAAAAACATATCTGAAACGAGAAGAAGACTTTAATATTGCGTTTAAACAAAATATCATGAGTAATAATGGTTAATGAAACAGTGTGATGAAAAAGACTTTGATAAACGAGTATGACTGTAATGACAAATTGTGTATGTAAATTACGAAACGATAGGAACTGGTGAGAAATATGTATTAATGTCAAGACAAGGGTCAAACGAGAATTCGTTGTTTGTGAAATCTAACGTGCCAAAGCCATTATCACACCAAAAATGTCCAAACTCAAGAGAATTCATTCGCGAAAAATCAGCATACATTCTGTACTTAATTTTATTTAAAAATATATGGACAAAAGAGTATTATGTATACTGTTTATTTTCATGCTTCGTCAAATTTCTGCATGTCCAAATAACATGTCTAGAATCAAGGCAATATCATGAATATCTTTAACTAATTTTGGTAAATATAAAAAGCGAAAAACTCTTTCACTAAGAATAAAACTACATTTACTTATAAACTGCAGTAATTTCAAAACAACCCTATTTAAAGGTTGAACCATTTTACATTCTATAAACAAGTGGCTTACGGTTTCTATTGATTCACAAAATGTACAGCATTTATTAACTTTAAGATGAAGTCTATAGGCCATATAATAGTTTACATATAATACATCATGACAGATTCTCCAGGAAGTATTTCTTACATCTGGATCAACACAAGGTGAGTATATATTCTTAAAAACTTGTTTGAAATCAATGGTTGGGAAATTCCGAACAACCTTTAGTGTGGTGTGTTCAATATTTAACAATGCATTATAAAAATCTTTAGTTGTAGCCTTCTTGAACGAAAAATCCGGATAATGCTTCATGAGTTTATTATAAACACCTAAACACTTTTTATAAAATGGTGGAACAAATTCACTATGAGGAATTAAATTACTGGCAAATAAAGGATTGTGCTTTCTCAAATTAAATCCAATCCAATATTTTGCTAAATATGTCCAGCTTGCATTATGACTATTAATAAGTTTCTGTAAATGGGATAAGCAGCGTCACGGCAGGTGCCTTAGAGGTAACCAACTTATGAATAGGTAAATTAAGGTTAATACAGCTAGTACTAATATAAAGCAAACGGCGCTAAGTATTATACTTCAAACAAACAGCATAGCAAGTAAATAAGTAAATGACATCTAACCTTTAAATAAATAAAGAAACAATGCATGAAAACATCAATAATAACCTTAGCAGGTCAAAGGCAAGTGAAATAGTGTCAGATATTACCTCCCTTTATGGTTAGATGACATAGGCCAAATCTACTACATACCTTTCCCCTTAGCCAAAAAAACAAAAAAAGTTTTATTTCCTTCATATTATATACTACATTGAACAAAGCTTAAGTACATATATGGAATAATGAACACAAGTATTCAAATGCTGACATCAATAATTAAGTTGTGCACCTTGTTTAATTTGCAATCTATATTCACTTTTATTTAAACAGTATCTTGCACTTACTACGAAAGCCACTACTCTTCGTGTTGATCCTCTGGACAAAACATTTTATTTCATTCGGAATAATTTTTGTGAACATGTTCAGTTTTCAAGTTTGACGGATTGAGCAATACTGAGTTGGACTCGAGTCGATTAGACCTCGTTTTGACTGTCCCCTATTCGGTGCATCACCAAGCAGGATAATTAACAGCATTATGTTTCGTCGATAGAAGTGACCACATAGTCTATATTCACATATTCATCAGCCTCGCGCCTATTTGTGGTCACTATTAAGTAAACGTTATTCAAACTCTCTACGTAGTCTATTTCTTTATAACTGCATTCATATGGTTTGATTTGCGCATATACAACTTTTGCACATCTCAGATACAATGTCTATGTTCTAATTTGATACATTTAGAGTGTTTATTGTTAAAATCATTTCTATTACTGGATGTTCGTGGTAGTTTATTGCTTACGAATGTATTATCACAAAACGAGAACCATTTTGATAACTAGAAGTCTATCATATTCAAATATATATCGGCTTCATCAATATGTAATTTGCTTTCATCTCAAAGTCCATAGTTTCTAAATACATTCAGACAATAAGGATCCATCAGCAACACTAATATTTTCATCAGATACAGTCCATCAGATAGTTTGTTTTTCGCAGGCCAGTAGCACAACTAAACGCATTGTGCAAACTCAAGGTCTTAGGTCCTGATACAATTAATAACCGTGTTCTTAGAGAACTAGCTACCGAACTATCAGAACCTCTATGTTCTTTGTTTAATCATTCCTTAAACGATAGCATTGTCCCGGTTACTTGGAAAGAAGCCCACGTTTGCTCAGTTTTCAAAAAGCTCAATAGTAAAAGTCTCTGATTTGCAATAACACTGTAATAGTCTATATTAGCAATAACACAACAGTCTCTAATTGAATACACTCCCTAAACTGTCCTTTTCGAAACACGTATGAAGTAATGCCACTTTCCAAGAAACATTTTTTTGGAAATATGCACAAATGTACTAAACTAAACATAAATGTATGAAGCAGCATCTGAATATCTAATTCCTGAATACGGTGACTCAAACTAACGCTCACAAAATATAGCTCACACTAAAATGAAAGATGTTAAGCAAAAATGGCTTCTGTTTGACCTTTGGGATTGCAGTCCAACATCAACATGCTATTTCGAAAGGACTGCATGTTCATCCCTTTCGCAGCTTGCTGTTGCAATTTTCGCAAAGATATGATGCATATGTAACCACATGAGAAACTGGAGTAGTTTGTCTGCCTCAACCACATGATAAACTGGAGTAGTTTGTCTGCCTCCACTTTCCCAAGATCTACTATTAACATACAGGCTGACATTGAACTATAGTCCATCTGCATCCGAGCTACATCGCTATGACATGAATATGCATGTTTGAAACCTGATATGCATAACTCAGAAATATCCCTGTCACTAACTGAGGTACCAAGAAATATGCTATAAGTGTACCAACATTCTTCAGTACTTGTTGTACTTTGAATTGTAATGCAAGATTCAGTCTACACTGAATCACTAGGGAGGGAGTCATTCTCATGTACCCGGGATATAGAAGGGCAGGATACCCGGGAAGTATGAATCTTGATCGGACAGTGATCTGGCTGAAGAGATTCATTTGTTATGGGATAGTCACATGTCTTAACAGGAACATCTAATGTTATCTCCTGTATCTAATTATGACGGGAACATCTAACGATATTTTATCCCGTTTTCTCAGAAACATCTAACGATGTTGTCTCCTGCTAAATATATTAATTTTTGTTTTTGTTTTTCATATATCTTTATTTATTTACAATTAAGAACCAGATGGTGTAAACAGTCATCTGGACGGCACTCGTAAACAGAAGAGATTACTGGAATAATTTAAAAAAAAATGCTCACTATGAAAAAACAAACACTATCACTGTTCATGTCCAATATATATCACACACAGTACTTTCATGTCCGTTGAAAAACCGATTTAACACTGGTGATTTCTTATGTCCAGGGGAGAAGAGTTTGTATGTTATTTAAAAAATGAGTGAGCATGAATTATTAATACTATACTTAGAGTAACACTTAACAAATGCAATTGAAAAAAACCTAAGCGAGTGCCGTTTACAAAACATGTAAGTACTAGTTGTTGAGAAACTATATTTTACGAAAGACTTGTCCCATATGCATGCGACTTACAATTTAATAAAAAAAAAATATATATATCACTGGCAACTATACACCTCAGTGCGTTCCCCCGCGAGGTAAGGTCGGGAACCACCTGACATCCCGGGAAAAGGCACCAGCGTGAAAGATACAAGTGTTGTAAAGCTAAATAAAACGCATGTAAGTGACAAAATGAATGAAAAACACATTTTTTGAAAAACTAGTTCTCAACATAAACATATGAAAAAATGTCAAGTAAAAACATCTTGTTAAACCGTCACTTCCTGGTGATTTATTTGGTAACATGTCCTTAAGGCTATGCAAAATTTCATCTTTTGAAATACTACGTTTTAATAAAATATTATCTATTCCACTTATCTGTGGTAAATTTGAAAGAAAAGTATCATAGATTAATATTTGTAACAGATCAAGTACTGTCAGGTCTAACAACACAATAAGTGTGTTCCGAGGGCACTTACTTAACAGTAATCCTTGCCACTTATGAATAGGTAAATTAAATTTATACAGCTGGTACTAATATAAAGCAAACGGCGCTAAGTATTATACTTCAAACACGATATATACCATTTACATAAAGAAACAATGCATGAAACTTGTAGCATGTCAAAAGACAAGTGAAACGATGTTAGATATTACCTCCCTTTATGGTTAGCTAATATACTGTAAATGACAATCTACTACATATAAAAAAAGGTGACCAGTCTGACTTTTCATTTTGACAAATCCATATAAAGATAAATGGGAGGTAATCAGTACATATTCTATTACACAACTAGATTGTTGATCACATATTAAAGAAATGAAAACGCAGATTAAACAAAGAATGAAAAAAACAACGAATGGAAGAAAGAAACAAGACATACTGATAAATTATAAAATGCAAGTTGAAATGTATGTTTGAAACATCAGTGATTGTATTTTATCTTGTAGCTATATAATTGAATAAAGTTTTATAAAATAAAATATAAGAGAATGATGATATCGGCTCTTAATCCTAAAGTATGACGATGGAAACAATTTTGGTATTCAGAATATGTTTTTAAAAGATAAACCGTATAACTTGCTTTTTGTTAATAAACATAGACACCCTTTCTAACATAGAACGCGTCAGATACAATTTAACGTTGAATTTACGGTTTTGCTAACGTTGCATTATCGGTATATCTGGTTGACATCGATCGGGGACAGATGAGTGAGGTAAGGAAACCACTTTATTTGTATAGATTATTCCAAGATTTTAGGATAAGTTATAGTACTAAGCGTCGCAAGATGACCCTAGTGGGTGGGACTAACTCAGGAAAGAACCAATGCATTTACATAAGTTTAATACAACTTTTAAAATATGTTAAATATTTATACATTTATCAAGAAAAACAAGCGAATACACAGATGAAATATGAAAAGGTCTGTTCTCACAAAAGTTTAAGACGTTCGTAGTAGTATCACAAATACTGAATGTGTCGACTGACTATATACGACATTAAAGTTTTGTTGCAGTTACAACAATGTTGATGATACGAATGATGGGCAATTCCAAAGAGGGGTGATGGTCATCAAAAGCCTTATATAAGGGTTGATGAAACGATGATTAAGCTGACTCGATATCTATGATGACGTGATGAATAACCTCCACCCTAAAGGCTTAGCTCCACTCCGGAAGGCTTAGGCTGTAATAATACATACCTTTAGATGTCGGTTCATTAACACACCAATCTAATACAATTATCAGTACACAAACGAATCATTATCCAGTAAATATATGTGAGCCACGCTCTAATTATGATGTATAGCGATGTATACGTATACTACAATACCATGTATAGTCATCGACATGTATACAGGTATAACACCTCACCGTTAACCACCGTTAATCACCGTTAACCAATACACCTAATATACAACGTTATCAAATTAATCTTGTATTACAATTAATGAGTATTAAACATATACATATATACATGCATGTCCTATCAATGTTACCTAATGCACCTACTATACAACGTTATCAAATTAATATCGTTCAATTAATAATCGACTACAATAATTATATCTCATAAAGTTAACTTCTGAATCATATGCTAGTAACTGTCTCAAGTTAATGTTTGAGAAACATAAATGCTAACCGGATGTAGCAAATCTCAAAACAAGATGGCGACGCCCACTGAATACAAATGTACTATAAAATTTCATCAAATAAATACTGACCACATATTGCCTGAGAATATCACCGTTTCCAACTTATGCCCAAACAAATCAACTTTCAATCCCGGCAATGACTGGAGAACAATGCATTTTATAACCAAATTTCCGCCCGAAACATTATTTCCCACGTTTGTTCCGTGATACACGTGGCTGAATGCGCAGTATTAAAATTCTACATGAAAGGACCCTTACACAATTTTGCCCTTTAGAGAGATAGATTGTAAAATACCTATACTTTTACATGCATTAAACTTATTGAACGGCCCTGCCGTACGCCCTCTACCGGCGATATAAAATGTGCTCGCTTTTCTGAGTTCATGAAAATATCATGCAACTGGTGAATTTGTTTCAACTGAACAATGGATTAGCATGTAACTGACAGATGTCGCTAAGTGCTTAGAAGAGCTATGTAGGACCAATACGCTCTTCAGGATATTATTTTGTGACAGTAAGTACGAGCCGGAGAGGATTTTAATTTTACTTTTTTGTATAATTTTAGTCGAGAATCCTCTACCTGTTTCAATCATTCGTGAGAATGGACGACTTTCGTCTTTTCGAATGTTTAGGTCACGTATAATCCCTCACATTTTCATACAGATTCATACAGATATCCCTACATATCGTGTTTTACTGATATACACAAAACATCTTAATAGATGGTCAGAAACAGCAAATGTGTCAGAAAAAGGCATTTCTAAGGTGGTTTTATGGCAAAAATATTGGGTAACGCACCATGAAACGATACACTGGTTGCACAACTTGTAATAAAACGGTATTTTGTTTTGAAACCGATAATAATATGCATACACTACACCTTTTCTTTGAAGTACAACTCGGCTATACTAATTATGTATTAACGAAGTATTGCATCCGCTGAAGGTATTCTTAAATTAAACACATTTTTGTGTCACCTGCGTATCAGGGCAGACAGTTAGGCGTCGTTTTCCTAGTCACGACGTCCGTCGTCGTCGTCCGTCCACACACTTTAACATGCAACCTAATATTGGGCAAAACTTTTCATAAATCTTCACACATATCTTCATTTTACCATGTCTTTCACATGTCCCGTAATTCTTGACTTCGATAAAAGGCGATGACATTTACCCTTAATGCTTTCCTTCAAAAAAGATTCATTCTCACATCTAATTAAAGAAGCTTAACACCAAGAAAACTACGAAGTACAAAAAGAAAAGAATAAGGCTCCACTCCCTTAAATAAAAATAAATAAATAAGAAAGACAAACATTTGGAGACAAATGGATAAATATAGTAATAAAGATACAGATTAAACGCTTTGTAAATGCCTCAACACAAACCTTAAATGATCAGGAAGACAGTAAAGACAGTCAAATATCACAGGAAGTGGAGCCGTAGGGAACTGCAAGACTGTTCTTGAGACATGAGCTCATGTCTACGTCTCGCGACGGGAACATTTGACGATTTCGCCACTGGTGCCTCATAACTTCAATACACAAAAAACAAAATGGTGCAGATTACCATGTATATTCGTTGTGGAAACCGTCGATTATTTCTTTCGTACCGCTTTTCTGCGCTTTTCATTGTGGGTAATAGAAAGCAGCGTTGATTTAAAGATAATAAAACACTAACATTGTGATAGACGACTGTGATAGACGGCGTTTGTTTTATTAAAACAATCCGCCATAATTGAAGACGTTTAGAGTTTTAACGTCGTAAACATAAACATTAATGATGCCAAGGGTTAATAATGACATAGAGGCACGTTACGGGGAAATTGATTAAATAAAGTATTGGTACATGTATATATATAAGTAGTAACAATGCCGGGTGAATATAATTTCCAGGCAGGGAAAGTGAGCCCATGCCCCAGGTCAAGAATCCAAATAACTAATATTTTATTCTAATACCTCATATAAACGCTCATGTTAAATCCCATAGACAACAATGTGTAATTTCTTTCTATCTGACGCGAAGTTGATAGTATAGTGTGATAATAAATTGCAGGGTGATAGTAAACAAATTATCACAAGCGCAGTTTTGATGCGCGTTGGTGTGCATATTGTTTCGGTGACGTCAACAGCTCAGTATGGTGAAATTGCTGTTTTAACTCATCATAACTTAAAACGTACTTAGCAAAATATATGACAAGAGAGATGATTTTAGTTTTGCTATTCAATTTGTTAATGATCCACTATTAGATGGGGATGTTCCCCAAACAACTTCGTATGGGGTCTATGTGCCTCAACTTATTCGTTTTTCTAGAGCTTGTATTCGAGTTGAGGACTGTAATAATCGTAATCCTTGTATAACTGAAAAGCTACTCAATAAGGACTACCGTTACCATAAGCTTCGTAAGTAATTTAAGAAATATTCTGCGACAAGGACTCTCTCAACCTGACTTCTATGGTGACGTGATTTACAAACTTCGTAAGATCCTTGATCATGATCACTTTCATACTATCTTTGTTAAACTTGGTAAAAGACTAACCAAAAGAGGTTATGACCCTATAATTTTGCAACGCACTGCATGCTTATTTATATATACATTGTATACCCGAGCATGTTTGTGTTTTACTTATTAATGCTGCCTTGTTGGTTAGAGACAAGTTCATGGCGGGGGATTTCTTTATTTACACTGTCCCGTTTTATTGGGATGACAGTAGGGTAAGTGTGAGATTTGATGCACCCTAGAACCTGGTTTAAATCCCCAGCTACGTTTTCTGCCACTTGCCGTTCCAAAGCGGTAGCGCTATTGTCATCCTTTTGTGCTTGTGATGTCTTTTTTGACCTTTTATTCATCTTTAAAGTTGTTCTTTGTTTCTGTGTGTGTTTGTGATTGACTGTCATCTTTGAATGCTACTTTTCCTGTTCAAAATTTATATCTACTTCTTCCAATCAATAATAAAACAGATGAGAGAGTGATAGAAAAATTGTGACATTTATATAATGTTGTATTTGCTTTAAACTTTCTTGGCTTGTGTCAGCTTTTCATAGAATGCTAATTTATCTATATTGCTTCCTATCGTTGATATACTGCCATAACCATAACTGCCATAACATATACGGTTTCACATAAATGACGCCAACAGTATTTTAAATTGACCGAATGCAGTCTTCAGAAGGCTTCGTTTCGTGCGTCGTGAAACCAGCTCTTCCCGTTCGACTTTTGCCTGGATGTATACATATATTTATGACATTGTGTATCGTGCGTCTTACGCCATCTGGTTCCATATCGAGGAAGCCCAGTTGATGGAACGGTAGACTTTTTGTTTAATAATAATTTATTGCAGATATATTACAATACATCAATTGAACGTCACAATATTCATAGCAACATATGCAAATGGACTGTACTACAAGTTATTACAACATTAGTTACAGTTCTCTCCATAAACGGTAGACTCTGAATGCAGAGATCAGGGGACAGGAGTTTCGCCGGAGTGTCTGTGTTTCTTAGATGTATCATCCTGTTAGCCATTTTCCTTAGCTTCATCCGTCGGATGTCTAAGGCAAACATGGCGGAAATATGTCGGAATCTGTACTCCGAAAGGTTAACTTAGCGCCTTTTTTTGCCACTCACCGTTCCAAGACGGTATTGTTCTTTAAATTTGTTCTTTGTTTCTGTGTGTGTTTGTGGTTGACTGTCGTTCTTGAATGCTGCTTTTCCTGTTCGATTTTTATATCTATATTTACCATAATATTACAGTATATATTCGACATTAAGAGCAGAGCATGGCATTGTTTGCGGATTGCTATGCATCCTACCATTCTCTTGTACGGCTCGAAATAAAATAACGTATTATGTTGTTGAGCCATTAAATCCTACTGCATGTGAGCAATCTCACAACATTGACGACAATCTTATTTTTGTTATAAATAATGTTTTATTTTATTTGATACATTTTACAAGCATTACCAGATGATATTCTACATGATCTCTAGAAGGGTAATATGATGCAATTGTACAATTTATAAGTAAATCATAATAAAACACTTACACGGTAATATGACGCAATCGTACAGTATGACGCAATCGTACAGTTCGACGCAATCGTACAGTTTGTAAGTAAATCATAATAAAAAACTAACACGGAAATATGACGCAATCCTACAGTTTGACGCAATCGTACAGTTTGTAAGTAAGTCATAATAAAAAACTTACACAATCAGGACGTTATACATGGCTTTGGAATATATTCCTAACATTTGGAGAAATTGTCATAACCTTGACGCGCTCATTCGTGTCATTTGATCGATTTTCCCAAACTTATTTTTGAGGCAAATCATAACAGTATATCTGGTATATGGCCACAATATAAATGTTGTTACAAAAATTGGTTAAATTCGATATTACAATAAAGAAATGACGCCTATGTCTATCGGATAATTTCACATGGAATGTATTGTCTGATTTTAATCGCTTCGTTTCATTTCGACTAATTTTCCAAAATGTCCAAGTTTTCTTTCATCAATGAATCGCATTAATATTACTGATATATGCATATGACAGATGGCAAATACTTACTTATGCATTGTTAAATAATGTAGCAATGTTTGTTTATTTAAAATCATACATAATATAGAAACAGACGCATTAGGGGATGAGTTACACTCCTAAAATATTATATAGACGACAGAGCTGATCCACAGTGGTAACATCATATATTATCATTACCGTATCAAAACGATATTCTCGTAATTGCTGTGTAACATGCAGATAACTATGTGTTATGGTAATATTTACCTAGACCAATAGTTAGTAAAACACTATTTAGAATAAATACTGAAACGGGGATGCCTTGAACGCAACAAACACTCTGTCTAAAGTTTAAATTATCGTAGGATGTATTTTACCGTTCAAAGAACTTGTTCTATATTCTGACAATTTTCTGACTTGATTTTCATGATCGCACTATGTATGCACCAGAACAATCTTAGAATGTTGGACCCATGAGTGTGTGCTACAGTTCACAACCATGAGCATGTTCATAACAGCTGAGAACTAAATACATATGTATAAAACGATACGGTTCCTTGACCCATATATGGACTACTGAGTAAGAAAAATGTTTTAGATGTTCTTATTGCATTTCTCTATACTGTATAAGGAGATACATCAAGGTTTACCGCGAGTGTAAAATGGCTGCCCGACAGTAAAACGAACACCGGCTCCAACGAAAAAGTATGTTACATTCAGTAATAGCAAATGAATGTCGGCATTCTTTCACTGCTGTTAATAAAAAAGTTTAATGTTAATATACGTAATAATGGATATTAAAATGAAATATTCATCTTTAAAATAAATAATATCACCATATACAACGGATTTCCAAAGATCAAGTATTTAGGTTATATCGTACATCGTTGGTCAATTCCATTTTGTGATCGAGATACTGCGAATATGGTTGGTTTCCGTAAGACTTAGGTAGCAGGGAACCCGACCACTTTGATATAGTTTATTCGCCATTATTGTTTGTAAACCATTTGACTGGATTACTATAATATACTTCATCAAATTACAACTCAAATAAAGTGTTCGTTTCTGCCATCGAGTGTGAAAGACACTATTTGTTATTACCTAACCACGGACAGTGATTGAAAGCATTTCAGAGAATAAAGTGCCATTTAATATATCCCGGTTTTGTATTCCTGTGGGTGAAATCTGACGATGAAACAAATTTCGTAATTACTATGTTATGTTCTGTTAACACGCAGTACTAACATATTAGTTGTATACTATTGCATGAGAAAAGTCATGAATAATACAAGAAACAAATAAACAGTAGCAGCACAAGTAAAACTATCAAACAACTATCAAACAACTCAATAATATGATGCTGTTTCTGTTGATGCGTGATAAAATAAAAATAAAAATTGAACTGGAAAAGCACCATAAAGATCAGGTTGTAATATTCCCTGTCGCAGATGGCGTCTCAAATTAAAAAAAAAACAGAGCAAGGCATGCTTTTCCAGACTCCACATATATAACCGAGATGCAAGTCATGTAAACGATACCAAAAGTAGATATAAAAATCGAACAGGAAAAGTAGCAAGGACAACAGTCAATCACAAACACATACAGAAACAGAGAACACTTTTAAAGACGAATAAAAGACAAAATAAAGACATCACAAACACAAAATAAACCAGGGCTACAGCCTTGGAACGGTCAGTGGAAAAATAATATGGTCGCTGGGGGTTTCATCCAGGTTCTAGGGAGCACCAAACCTCACTCTTACACTATTGTGATCCCGATAAACGGGACAGTGTAATTATCTTGATTATAATCACTAAAAAAAAAGGCGGCATTAATAGGCAAAATAAGTAAAACACATAGCTTAGCATGTATATATGATATAAAAGAAGCCTAGATAACCACAAAGTAAGTACTCAAATTTAATTGATTTAATAAATTAACCTTCTTGAAATCCATGAATCGTTTGTTGATAACGCTTTGCAGTAACGGTCGAATACGTTAAAATTTTGATATTGATGTTTTAATAAAATGCATTTAATTGTAAAACTGGTTATAACACTATCCGTCATGGAGTTTATCGTTGTGCGCTCTACAATGTCATTTTAATTGGCTACCTAGTGAGTGTCAATCATTACTCTTGGTGCTGTCACTATCGTTGGTGGTGTCGTGTTGTCCTCGCGGGTTTGTACAGTTTTACTTCTTGTTGCAGTAGGATGTATATTGGCAATTTGCTGCTGATGCAACTCAATAACATGTTGTTGTCTTTTCCGACGCTGATGCGTGATAAACTTAGTTAATTTAGTTAACTAACCTTATCGAAATGTATGAAACTTATGTTGAAACACTCGAGGAATGTATAGTTGTGCGCTCTTCAGTGACATTTTCATTGGCTACCTAGTAAGTGGGCAATCATAATTAATGGTGCCGTCACTGTCGTTGGTTGTGTCATGTGGCCATCTTGTGCGGCACAGTTTTACCTCTAGTTTCACTAAGAGGAACATTGGCAATTTTCTGCTGATGTCTGATAGAATGCGGCTAACCGTTTTATGTGCTCAGTACTTTTTCCTGAGTATGGTACCAGTAAGAGTTCATTGGAGTGGTCAGCTATAGACATGATTTGTCTTGCCTGTGTATTTGCGGCTGTCAATGTGCTTAATTATGTTTTTCCTAGGCAGTGGTTTGTGTACCTTCTGTTAAGTCGTCCGGAATATTTTGCAATATCTTGCATGACATTTCTAATTTTTCTCTGGCTTAAAACATTTCCATATGTACAAAGAACGGGAAACGTCTGAAACATGTTTTGACACAAGTAGACGGTTTCATATTCGACCTTGACCGCCGCAGTCTGTTCCAGATATTAAAGAGTATAAAAAGTCCCAGAACCGATGCTTGTTTGATGGTGGTATCCGTCTGTACGTATCAAGTAATGTATATATGGTTATAGTGTGGGGATTTCAACGGTTTCATAATTATGACAAATTGACTATTTCCCTAGGAGTGAGGTCGGACCGCGAGGCTGATGCTTGTTGGATGGATGTATCCATATATTCACGCCAAGCGAGCGTATATTGTGTTTATGGGAAGGATCTCAACAGTTTCCAAGTTATAACGCAGGGTCTATGTCCCCAGCGTTGGTGATGGACCTCTCGGGGCATGTGCTAGTGACATAGTTGTATCCGTCTGTTCATGCTCACTACGTTTAGTCATTCTCAGTAGGTGTATAACTGTCGAACAAGGTGTTTCATAAGCTTTCTATAAAGTTTCGTTCCAGTATGTATTTCGGTATATACTGAAAGAAAAAAGAAACGCATAATCAAAACAATGCCTATACTACATTATTATACACACCTAATTCCACGTAATATTACAACTATATCTCAACGTGTTTTGTGTAAAAAGGGTCTACAAACAATAACAGAAAGGAAAACTCTGTCATGTAGTAAACCTTTTAATCAAAGTATACTTTGTTACACGAAATGCATACATGTTGAATATAGATATAAAAATCGAACAGAAAAAGCAGCATTCAAGGACGACAGTCAACCACAAACACACACAGAAACAAAGAACCACTAAAGATGAAAAAAATGTCAAATAAGACATCATGAACACGAAAGGGTTGACAATAGGGCTAGCGCCTTGGAACGGTCAGTGGCAAACAATGCCGCTGGGGTGAAGTTTCGCTTGAAAAAGTCAAGCCATTTCAGTATTGTGTTTAATGTTAAGAGATTGCAACGTTTAAAACCTAAGTTTGCTCACCTGCTCGAGCCATATGCGCATTCTGTCGATAATGAAACTTTAAACGGGTAACCATTGGAATGTTCGGTGCTGTTTAAACCTTCTTTCCTAAAGGAAGTCGCTCTGTACCATTTGATTAGCAGTAGCATATTAAACATACAATATATAGCGGAAATACCCATTATGCGTTTCCTTTTTTCCTTTCAGTATAACATACCTACGCACCAATATATCATACTCCTAACTGAAGTTATTGCCCGGAAACTTTTTTCTAGTTTAGTAACAATGACGTGACATTGACATAGGGACCGCACATTAACTTTCAAGCCTCCTTTCCATATAAGCTACTTGCACGTCAAGTATCGTTGCCATATCCCATTCAAAACTCAAGTAGTAACAGCAACTGAGACCTTGACACTATTGACTTCAAACGCTCTCAAGTTTTATTTTGCATATACTTATCTACCTACATAGCAAATTTCTCTGTCCAAAATATCATTTTTATGTTATTTAGCGCAGATCATGACCCCATATGTAATCTTAATCTTCTTTTCCATATAATCTACCTACACAGAAAATTCCGTCACAATATCTCATTCCTATTAATTTATTGAGCAGAAAACAAGATTTTTGCTTTAGTAACAGCGACTATTACCTTGCCCTCAGAGACTTCAAATGAAGTCACAAGCTTCCTTTTCATAGAAGCTACATACACAGAACGTTTCGTCGTCATATCTCATTCCTACCAAACGTTATCAAACGGAAACAGTTTTTGTATTTCTAGTAACAGCGACCTTGACATTGACTCCAGAGACTTCAAAGGCAATCCCAAGCTCTTTTTCCATAAAGGCTACCTGCAAAGCAAGTTTCGTCGCAATATCTCACTCCTAGCACAAATTATTGAGCGGAAACCATTTTTAGTAACATCAACATTTTGGACCCCAGGTCACGGCCAATCGAGTTTTCATTATAAAACAAACAAAGACACTTGGTAATAATGGTATAACGCATGGTTGAAGAATATTAATAAAGACGAAATATTTTCATAGTACAATCAAATAAAATATCATAGCGGCGAACTGTAAATCGAACGATCGTTAAACACGCAGTGCGTTGCGCGAAATGTTACGGTTATCTCTTATGATAAATTAATAACGACTGTATGAAGTTAATCATGACCAAGTTTCTTACAAAATCACAATAGGCTGGGATAGTCTTTGTCGCAAAGTAAGCTTTACTTATATTTATTGTGTTCTGAGGTTTACACAACATCCTAATAATATTGGTAAATTTAAACAAGCATATTCGGCCATTAAAGATATTCCTGTTTGACTTGTAAACATAATTTGATTACCGTTCGTAAATTTAGTTTTTTTTCATTCTCTGCGTACAATTTGTTTACGTTCTGTAAACGTGAATACTTTTGTCGAATAGCTTTCTTTGAAAGTTTTTCTCACATATATTGGCGATAACTTACACTAATTTTGAACTTTTTTGCAGCCATTTCAACGACTGAATTACACGTTGATAATGCCTTCCTTATTCGTGGTGGTTTAAATCAGTAGGAACCTCAATTAAAGTGTTGTTTTTTTATCAAACTGTCTTGAAACGTATCAAATTCTGCATAATCCTTTGATAATGAGGTTGTGTGTTATCAACAACATGCCTTAATTACCATTATAACCGCCATTTCTCTAGTAAATTAAAACAAATTAATGCAGTTTTGCTGAAACACGAGCAAAAGCAATTACGACTCCGCTTTTAATTGCAGATATAAAATACCGACTGATGTGTTTAGAACAAGACTTTATGGTCTGTACTCAAATTTGTCCACAGACAGAGGTATCGTTACAGGTCGAATTCATGTGCATGAACGTTAAATAAGCTTATTTTGAAACTGACTGCAGCTTAGCTGGACAACACCTTAGAAAGTAATTAGTTTGAGATGTTTGGCAACTTTCAATCGATTGATGAACAATGATACTGACTGGAAGTTATATTTCTTGCATACCGGACAAGGATATCCGTCATTTTACCGGGGCTAAATATATCCATCTCACCCTAGGGTCGAGATAAAATTCACGCGCGCCAACATCCGGTATGCAGGAAAACATGCAAAACGTTAGTAACTGGCGGCGTCAACGTGCAACATGTCTCTGATATGCAAGAAAAAGAATCTATCATGGATATTCGGTTCAGATAGGGAATTCCAACCCTCGGTAAAAGTGTTTTAATCGGAACCTCGGCAGAGCCTCGGTTCCGATAAAAACACTTATACCTCGGGTTGGAATTCCCTATCTTCACCGGATACCCATGAAAGATTCTTATAATCCCATACCTTTCCGATCTTGGTTACACGTATATAGGTGATAACTTAAAAGAAATATAAAAAGATCGGACAGGGAAAGTAGCATTCAAGGAGGACAATCAACCACTCAACCACACAACACAAAAACAAACACACAAAGAGACAAACAGTAAGGCAAAAGTAATAATCAATGCAAACGACATCACAGACACAAAAGGGTTGACAATAGGCTACCGCCTTGGAACGGTCAGTGGCAAAGTAGGCCACTGTGGGTTTAAACCGGCTCTAGGGTGCACCAAACTTCACACTTACCCTACTGTCATCCCATTAAAACGGGACAGTTTAAATAAATAAATGTAATACAAAAAAACAATAGCCTGGAAAGCCACAATGAAGGTACTCAATGACTTGGCAGAAGCCAGAGCAACAAGAGAATAAACCATCAAGGGCACGACAAAAATTATCATATACAAACATCAAACGCCACCGTCCCAATGGGCTTTAGGTAGGCGTCATTATAGGGTACACAGCCTGTCCGGTCATCGTACAGTTAAAAAGGAAAGCATAGTGGCGAACTGTAAAAGGGTCCACCACCAAGCATGCAGTACTTTGCAAAATGACAGGGTTATAACCTCTTTTGATAAACTTTTTAACAAGTTTAACAAAGATAGTATGAAAGTGTTCCTGACCAAGAATCTTACGAAGTTTATAAATCACATCACCATAGAAGTCAGGTTGTGATAGTCCTTGTCGCAGAAGAGTCCCTAAATTACTTTTATATTTGGAAAGAAGATCAGGGTTACGATAATAAAATTGTGCAAAGGTTTTACGAAGTTGATGGTAACGGTAACCCTGATTGAGTAGCTTTTTAGTTATACAAAGATTACGAATATCAAAGTCCTCAACTCGAGTAAAGCTCTTGAAAACGAATAAGTTGAGACACATACACCCCAAAAGAAGTTGCTCTGGGAACATCCCCATCCAAGTGGGGATAATTCACAATGTCAAAATTAAAATCATCTCTCTTGTCATAGATTTTGCTAATTATTTCACCATTTTCAATCAAGAGATCGAAATCAAGAAAAGAAGCGTTATTATCAGATATATTAGCTTTGTTCAGCTGGAGTTCTTTAGGATAAATATTATTAACCATAGTTGGAAAGGGTTGTCAGTGTTTCTTCAATATGTCATCCAGATACCGAGAGGTGTCATAAAAAGCTTCAATAGCATTTGCCTGGGTATCTGGTGAAAGACTCAACATGAAATCTCTTTCATAGCAAAATAAAACCAAATCTGCGACAAGTGGTGCTCAGTTCGTACCCATAGGGATACCAACAATTTGTTTATAAACGGTGGTTCCATACCTGACGAAAATATTATCTAATAGGAAGATGAGTGCTTCACAAACTTCATAGCAAGTCCACAAAGTATAATAGTCTAAACTGCCGTTAGTAAAAAACGGTTTAATATTATAACATGCCAAAAATGTAGTATTTTCTCTAGCGAATGATTTTTGAATAAGAGAAATAAGCTTGTCTTTAATAAGGTGATGTGGTAAGGTTGTATATAGTGAAGAGAAGTCATAAGTGCTTAATGATGAAACTTGACCTTTATTGAAAATGTTATCAAGAACGTCTCCTGAATTTTTTATAGACCAAAATAAATTAATCCAGAGTTTTCATCAGTTTTATCACAATATGGTTTAACGTGATCTTTAACGGCAGTAAGGCAAGAAGTTAAAAGTTTGGAGATGTTTGTTGTGGTGCAGATTGTAAGCAGTGCAAATTGTAAGCAGTTTTATCTGATGACAAATTTACATTTATAAAAGAGGATGCCATTAGGCGGTTTCTTGAGAAATGGGTGGCACTATGCAAATGATAACTGCAAACAGTAATACTGACCATATAACCAATCATATAACCAATATATGTGTATCTATATTAGCGACTGATCTGTAATCCTTTCCGATTATTTCTTTATTTCTTTATTATTTCACTCTAATAGGATACTTGCGCAATTTCTTATTTCCTTATTATTTATAATTTATTTTAATGACGCTAAAGAAACTGTAAAGGTTAGGCACATGGTGACATTTTCTTTCATAAAGGTTCTTAAGAGAATTGATTGAACTGGATTTTATAGTCGGTCCAACAGCTAAGGTCATATGGCGACTTTCCAGCTTCCAATGGTGGAGGAAGACCCCAGGTGCCCCTCCGGGCAATTTTCGTGCTGGGTAGAACCACCGACGTTCCGCAAGCCAGCTGGATAACTTCCTCACATAAAGATTCCTAGGCCCCTGAGGGATCGAACCTACAGCGGTGAGGGGCAAGTGATTTCAAGTCAGAGACGTCAACCACTCGGCCATGGACGTCCCTTAGAGAATTCATTAAAGTTATTTCCAACGTTTTGAAACGCAATGCATACATTTTGAAAACTGTACGTACTCCAATAATTACTTTAATAATAACTTTATTCTGAAATCTTTATGTTCAGTATTTCAAGAAATGTTTTAATATAATTGTAAGTGTGTGTCTAAAATGAGTTGCGAGTGTTGATAACAAAACGAAAGAATATATGGTAATTATGAAGTTAGGTAAGCTAATACTACAGGTGTAAATGAGGAATTGATCAATTTTCATCCCAGTGTAAATGCAGTAAATCATGTAATTATATGACGTGTCCAAGAGTTCAATCAACAAGTTTTACGATCGTGTCTACTGGAAATAAAGTTACGCCAAACACTTTGTACTTCCACATGAGTAACGTATTATATGCGAGGGAAAACTTTTGGTGGTTTCCCTACTGACACATTGCGGCTGATAGCACGTAATGCATTTCTTTAACACTGATGCTGCAAACGCTATTTATCCTTATATCAGTATTGCGTGGTAGAATATACAACTAAGAATTAACGTACTCTGCACAGTACTACACACACTGGTTCACGTGTTGAGCCTTAGTGACCATCTTGAAATTATTGTTGGCCAACATTCTACTGTATAAGTCCTGGTAGAGTTACATTAATATCCGCCCGACGATTTTCCTTAAGTAGCTGGATTTTATTATTCATTATCTCCTGTGCAATAAAAGTAAAACGTAGGAAACTCGTAGTGGCATATTGAAATGATAGATTGGCTTTCATTTGTGTTTGTATTTCTTAATTCTATGTAATCGTGTGCACATAAAGCTAAAAGACGAAATGAAAATAGGAAAATAAGTAAACCAACTCTCAGACGATGTGCTAACTGCAACAAGTCAGAATATATACTTTCTACTTTTCTGGAAAAAATATAAAATATCATCTTACTTATTGATTAGAAATGGCGAATGATAAGATAAAAGTTTCAGTTAAACAAAACAAAAATATAGCCTACGGATGTTGATATTAATTTGGTAATTATTCATCAAAGAACCGTCTAATGCAAATGTAGTGTAAGCAAAGAAAACCGCCCGTAGATATGTATTAATGCAAATGTGGTGTACAACAATGTAATCACGTATTCCGACAGGGTTGTGTTGGCGTAAAATCAATACAAATAAATCAAACTTAGAATATCTGTTTTTAATTTGGGGTTTTTGATGTTGTTTTCGATAATAAATGAGTGTCTAACAATTGTAAAACAAGACTAGCAGTTATTGGTATAATGTATTTTTATTCAGATATGTCAACTGGGAGATAATGCATTGCTTGTAAGAGGGCTCACGAACAATCAGTTCATATGTGGAGTATGCAATCGGATAGTTCAAATCTATATTATATAATACAAATCATGTAATTGTTTGTTTTTTCTGCATACATTGCCTATTTATAAAATAAGAATGCATCGAATATGATTTAGAATATTGATGTCAAATAACACATGTATAAACTCCATCTAGTGGCGGCTTTATTTGTGATTATCATGCTGTGTCTTTTTTTTTATGGCACTTGCATGCCCTTACTTCTTTGAGAATGCATAGAGGTAATTCGAGCTTTTTTGTTAGTTATCCTCTTTGTGCGGTAATGCGTAATATTTGTTTGAAGTTTGGTGCACCCTAGAACATGGTTTAAACCTCCAGCGGCCTTTTTTGCCACCGACTGTTCCAAGGCGATAGCCCTATTAGCAACCCTTTTTGTGTTTGTTACGTCATATGCCTTTCTTCCATGTTAATATTGCCATTCTTGTTTGTCGTTTTGCATGTTTTGGGGTTTACTGTGTTCTGTGAAATCTGCATTTCCTGTTCGACTTGATATATATTTTTAAACGTGTTTACAATGCCGATTAATGTATATAAAAAAGCATAGTATGCATTAACGATTCATATATTGTACCCATATTTTGTTCTCCTAAACACAAAACATATTCCGCAGACAAGAAGCAAAAAAACAAAAAAAAACACTCCACACCGCAGATCCCGGGCTTCTATTGTGTTACTCTAGCTATTTCTAAAGATCAACTCATCAATCATCATCGATACATTACAACACAAACATAACTATTTCCCCTAACCCTGCAACAGATGCTGTTTTCATCTTGATTTCAGAGGCTTTCTCTGTTGTCCTATCTTTCTAAATGTTCACATCAATGTCGGTACTAGATGGGATATTAGGAATACAGTGTCGAACAGGAAATGAAGCATTCACTGAACTGAAACAAGCAAAATCATGCAATAAATATAAACAACAATATGTTAAACAACGCTAAATACAAGCAAAGTTTGCGAAACCATAAAGTTAACATGAAATGGTTTACTATATGTCTATGGCATTGGAATTGCCATCTCTCGATTAAAATTGGACATTAAAACACAATATATTTTACCTTGAATCCTTAACAGCAATGTCAACAACACAGTCATCATTACGTCACCCACCCACAGTTTTTAAGGTTGATGAACTTTTAAAATAGTTTAAGTGAATTCTATAGTAGGTCAATAACCTCAACGGAGGGACATTCATCGTCTTGCGTAAGAAATGTAAAGGATTCCCCTTTTTATATATAACCTAAAACACTGTCCAAAGTAATATACGGTTAGACAAATACATCACACTGGCAGTGTGAATGTAGACTTTGGTGGTGGAACCATTTATAGTTCGCCACTATGCTTTCCACTTTATTTGTGCGATGACAGGATAAGCTGTGGACCCTATGATGACGTCTACCTAATGCCCAAAATAACGGTGACGATTGATGTTTGTCTGCAGTCTTGTCTTGTCTTGCCCTCAATGGTTTATTCTCTTGTTGCTCTGGTTTCTGCCAAGTCATTTAGTACCTTCTTTGTGGCTTTCAAGGCTATTGTTTTCTGAATTGATATATAAACGAGCATCTTGTGTTTGACTTATTTTGCCTATTAATGCTACCTTGTTGGTCAGAGAATAGTTCATTGCGGGGATTTCTTTATTTAACCTGTTATTGGGTCGACGGTAGGGTAAGTGTGAGGTTTGTTGCACCCTAGAACCTGGTTTAAACCCCCAGCAGCCTTTTTTGCCACTGACCGTTCCAGGGCGGTAGCCCTATTGTCAACCCTTTTGTGTTTGTGATGTTTTATTTAGCCTTTTATTCATTTTTAAATTTGTTCTTTGTTTCTGTGTGTGTTTGTGGTTGACTGTCGTCCTTAAATACTGCTTTTCCTGTTCGATTTTTTATATCTATGTTTGTAATTCGAGTACGATTGCCCTGTTCGTCATTCCGTACTAGTTGACCCACTAAATATTTATAATATCAGCAATAAGCCTGTTTTATAATTGCATTGATTTTTAAAGATATAATTTTACATTAATACTTTTGATATTAAATTTCTTTGGCGACGTGTTAATGAAACAAACACCTTAGAATGTGTGTTAAATATGATCTTCACTTAATATGTTGGATCTTTGGCAACTTCGTATCGTTCAAAGGGGAATGGCAATAATTTTTGTAGTTTTAACAATTAACAAATTTAGCTCTTAAACATATGAAGATTTCTTGATAGTCCTGGAGAGAAACGTATATTTAAAACTGCTTGGTGATCAGATAATACTGAAACGATGGGAAACTTCGATACATAGTCAACACTGTTTATGTGTAGAAATATGATTATTTGTTTGTGGAAGCGGGCATAATGTTTCCCTCACAAAACAGTGGCGACGTCATTGTCAACGACGTTAGAACGTCGCTCTCCGGACGTCACGTCAAAATGACGTCACAAACGTTAATGGTGACCATAGATGTATAAAGTCCAATAAAACCTTATTACCATTTGTTCCCTCCTCAAAATGTTCAATGTCTATATAAAATATCCATGAACGCCATGTTACAGTTTCGATTTCAATCATTATCAAAATTATTCTCATTATATACACGTATTAAATTAACTAGTCATGTTAACATAATTTAAAAACAACTAATAAAAACTAGCAATGTGTACGATTGCTCTTTTTCGATTTAGTTCGTAATCGTCTTCTCCGCTGTATTCTCTAATGGTACGTCACACTCCAATGGACACAACTTCGACACTGGTCTCACAAAAGCGCTCCTTCCGATTTGAATCTTTGCAACACGCACACTTCCATCTTGTCCCGGATAAACTTCAACTACTCTGCCAAGTGGCCAATTCCGTCGTGATATATCTGGCGATATTACGAGCACCACCTCACCGACTTGAATGTCCTTGTTTGGATGGAACCATTGTTTCCGTTGTGTGAGTCCCGGCAACCATTTTCGAAGCCATCGGTGCCAAAAATGCCAAACTAATTCTTGGATTCTGCGCCATCTTTTTTGTGGGTTGAATTGTGTTTCATCGACGTTCTGTGGAGCAAATTGACCTCCCATCTATCCATGTAAGAAGTGGTTTGGAGTCAATGGTGTAATATCCTCAGGATCTGCTGACTGATATGTTAAAGGTGAAATTTAGCGTGTTGTTTGAGCATATATTCTGAAATATATGTATATAATATACAATCTGTTCAAATATTACACTTATTGGTTGTCCCGTTTTCTCACAGTAGCCAATTTTATCTCATAGCGCACACGCTTCGAGTTTCGCCCTTTTTGAAGACAGGTAAGTGTCACGTGATCCTGTAACGTCATTGGTACCATACGATTAGCGGTGTCGCATTGAGTTGTATAGTATTGTCTATGTAGGATTAAGTTTTATGGTACGTGTTAAAAATGCCGTGTGCTGTAGCTGGGTGTCAAAGTGTGCATAAAAATGGACAATCTAATAACATCAGTTTCTTTCGTTTTCCTAATCAGGTTAATGATAGATTAAGATTTGAAGTGTGGGTGGACCGCTGTCGACGAAAATCGCCCGTCGCGTCAAAAAAATGGGAACCTTCGAAAGACGCGCGAGTTTGTAGTAAACACTTTGAGTTGGATTCGTGGGAAATCCATCCTTTGGTTTCATTTTCATTGAATTTGGAGGACAGACGGCCATGCAGATTAAAAACAACAGCGATACCAACAATATTTTCCTACAAAAATGAGAAGTGCCTAACCCCGCCGTCTCCGAGCAAGTTTTATTCCCCATTCGACCGGCGTTGAGGAAGAAATTATTAAATGAGGTAAGATAGAAGTTTTTGTTCAGTTATATTAGCAATTCCTCGGGAATGTGTATGATAACTTGTAGACGATCTGTACATCGTGATTGTTTAGCTGTTGAATTAGATGCATGCGTCTTACGTGAACGGCGCTAATATTATGTAGCCGTCTTTTTCAAAAGATCGCTAAAAAGGTTTAGCATATAAATGTAAATGAATTCGGTGAAATAAAAAACTGTGTCGTTGTTTCAATATATACTTTGTAGTACTTTTTTTTTTTTTTTTTTTTTAAATTATACACCTTCTTCTGCCAATAGTGTTATAGATTTCTATAGAGTTATATATCGGTCTCTGGATTTGAAAATAATGACAAAATGTTTCATGGATGTCTATTAAAAGGCAGAAAATTGATAATGTTACTAGTTATTATATTAGTTCAGTAATGTTGTATGGCAAAACAACAACAATAACGGCTTTTACCTCATGTAGTAAGTAAAATAAGTGCTTTAGAAGCATATGTACATACATGTACTTTATATTCTAAATAACAAATTGTTAGGTCTGTTTTTTCGATCTCTACATGTACATAATACATTATGTCGTGCTCATAATACATTTGACTATATTATTTAGATCATCTTCGTGCGCGATGAACTAACTAGTTTCTCACGCATCATATATCCGTCTTGTGCAATACGCGGCTCGCCGCGGCGGTATTGCACCGCTCACGGAATTGCAATATACAGGAAATGTAGGCATATCATAAAACTACGTTTCCCTAAATGGTGCGTGATTTTGTCATATACCGACGTATGTACCATGATTAGGCTGTACTTCAATAGGGCACCGCAATAGTTGATAAGTCGATGTGTAGTATATTGTTATTTGGCGGCACGTGGAGACGTGTCATACTGCAAATCCGAATCTCATACACCACTATAGAGTGTTTTGGAGGCGGCGGGGACTTATGGTATATAGAATACTATAGAAATTAGATGCTGTTTCATTTATTTATTTATCAATTATACTTACAAGACTCTAAATATATTTTTTCAATGTCTATTTTTCGGCAAAAATAAAGTTCTTATAATCTGACGCTCGTATTAATGTACAAGTATTAGACCATGTTGATGAATCCGAGGTATTTTCATCCTGGGACACGAATTCTGGCTCAAAATCGTAAGGTTGCACATTGTGCAACCGTCTTATCATAGGCATTTCATCTGACTCAGCATCATAGTCGCTTAATTCCGACATTTTCACACACACTATACTGTTTTTGCGTGCTTTCCCTATGTACAAATGGTTTCGTTTTGGTCCCAATGACGTCACTTCCGGTTTTACGAGGAAGAGTTTTCCCCCTTTGATTTTTTTTCAATTTTTTAGCGTAGCCTGTTCGTCTTTTCGGTTTTTATCTTTAAAAACATATTTTCACTAAACATACATCAAAAGCATAGTAAACATCGTATTTATAATGATATTTAATAATTAAAAACATATCAACAACGGATTTGTTGATTTAGGACAAATTTCATCTTTAACGGCCTAGAGTTTATAAGTGTTTCGGCTCCAATTATTGGTTCGTTCCCCAATATCGCGTTGATTGCCTTTTTGGCTGACTTGATCATTGTTTCGTGCACACCACCGAAATGTGGTGCAAGTTGTGGTTTGAAGATCCACTTTACTGCTTTGTTCGCGATTGATTCCTTAATTGTGTCTTCATCTAACTGCGAAACTAGCGATTTTAGTTCTTTTCCGGCACTTTTGAAATTTGTCCCATTATCCGACAACATTTCGTCCGGAAGACCCTGCGACTGACCATTCTGTAGAATGCATTTAAGAACGAATCTGTGTCGAGACTAAATGCTATTTCTAAATGTACTGCTCGTGTTGCTAAGCATGTGAATAAACACAAATAACGTTTTGCTCGACGTTTACCTCGCCCCTGTACTGTAACGAATGGACCACCGAAATCCACAGATGTCCTGGTAAAAGCTCGCAATGACGTCGTCAGTCTTATGATTGGTAGTGGTGCCATAATTTGTTTGCAAGCCTTTGCTTTTCGTCGACGACATTCGGCACATTCTTTTTTCCATTATCGTATCGCTTCACGTCCGGATATAATCCAATATCGGGCAGATAATTTAGCAATGTCTGATTTGCTCCCGAAGCGTGTTTTCCTTGTTCATGAAAATGTTTTACAATAAGTTGAGTTATCCAACTTCTGCGCGGTAAAGTGACTGGATACCTCACATCGTACGACAGGAATTTTGCATATTTTAGACGCCCATCAGACCGCATTAACCCGTCTTCATCTAGTTTAGGCTGCAGCCCCAGCAACTTGCTGGCAATGGTTTTCCCTTAAGATAAAGCTTTCCATTCCTCCCTAAATTCTATACGCCGAGTCTGATTTATTAACTTGTTTTCGGCCCTCTTTATTTCGTCCGATAGTAGTTCTCCAGAGATTCTCTCATTTCTTGGCAGTTGACAATTATGTATAAATCGATAGACCCAAGCTTGAATTCGTGTTAACTTCAACCAGCATGAATAATGCTTTGGCTTCAAGTGAATTATAGATTGTCCAACCTCACAAACAGCTACAAAGGCAGTTTCTGCTTCAATAAATCTATTATCATCGGTGCTACTATCTTCTGGTGATTTCATTGTTGATTTAAGTGGCGTTTTTGATCCTGTAGTTCGTTTTAACTCCTCACATCCAATGCTTTTGTTGGGAATTTTATTAACAGGCCATTTTTCTTCCGATTCTCCGAGGAACACTGGACCTCTCCACCATGTGAATGCCTCTGCAAGGTCCATTGCTTTCGTTCCTCTGCTTAGTATATCTTAGTATATCTGCTGGGTTCACACTGGTAGGTACATACCTCCACTGATCGGGACTGATGCTGCTCTGTATCTCTCCTAGTCTGTTGGCGACGAAAGGCTTGAATTCGCGACTCCGACCTCATAAAACATTTACGCCGTCAGACCAGAATGAAGTTTTGCTCATTTCGAGTTCAAGTGCTTTTGTTACCGATATTGTCATTCGAACACCTACAATTGCACCCACCAATTCGAGGCGAAGGATGCTTGTTGCTATTGTCGGAGCTACACGTGATAACCATTTTCGCGCATGCATTCCAGATTTAGACCATAGCTGCGATAGTTGTTTGTACAACTCAATGCCATGTTCTTCGTTAATTACAGAGTCCACTGAGTCATCCATGTACGTCGATTTTAGCACTGTTTCTGCTGCCATTAGAAAATTATTCTGAAGTTTCTTGGCATGTTGTTGTGACACAAACTGTGCCTGGAATGGCGATGAATTAACACCAACCACGACACGATTGAACTCATACACGTCTGGGATTCGATTTGTGTCCATTCCCCTCCATAAGAACCGATGATAGGGTCTGTTATCTGCCGAGATACCTATTCTAAGATACATTTCCGCGATATCGCATACAACTGCTACCGGAAATTTTCGAAATCGAAGTAATTCATCAAACAATTCTCGCTGTAGCTTTGGTCCTTGATGTATCGCGTCATTCAAAGACACACCGTCACATTTTTCAGATGCATCAAATACTATTCTGGTCTTTGTTGTGTCCTTGTCAGGTCTCAAAATTGGAAAATGTGGCAGATACCACTTCGATAACTTTCATTGACACGGTTGAACCGTTTGCACATATGTTTTTTCAATGTATTGATTGATACATTATGTGTATTATTTTTCTATAGGCATTGTTTCCGATGATGAAACGTCTTCTATTTCCAAGAACTTCTTCAAGTTTGCGTTCAATTGCTCGATCTCTGACTGGTCTTTTACGAAGTATGTACAAGTGAAATTAGTCTGAAGAATTGGCTTCGTACTTTAGTCTAGATTTCCTATACATGTCCAGCCTAAGGGGGTCAGTCTAGCCACTGGTTCGCCAGGTCTACCTCGGACCTCCTGCAGTGCGTAGTGCAATTCCGTACAATCAAGGCCAATCAAAACATCCACAATGGGTCTTGATTCAATACGCGGAAATTCGATATATTTTAGATGTTGCCATTTCCTGGTGTAATTGTTCCAGTCAACGACCTTCATGTTCCCAGTAACTCTATTTGCAGTGTATGCATTGACTTTCATACTGACTTTGCCGTCTACGCTTTCTAATCCGACATTGATTGGTGTGGTTTCAAATGTTTCTATCTGACCATTCAAGACATTTACGGTTACTTTTTCAGTTCTGCCTACAAGTCCCAACTGTACAAACAGCAATATATGCATCAAAATACGTTTTTGTACTTGCATCGTCGAGCAAAGCGTTTACCTTCATTTGGCGATTTCCATTTTTCAGAATAACTGGTACAGTACGCAGTCCTACAAAATCTTCTCTAATGTTGTCCTGTGCCATCATTGTTGTCTGTGGCTGTTTATGGCGCGAGATATCATTTCCCTCCGTGGCAAAATCAAATCGATCTTGATCAGTAGATAATTTGTTCAGTTTTAAATTTGGGGAAACGGTATTGTTGTTGATTACTGTTCGACTTGCAGTATTCCGCAATGAGCTCAGTTGTTCTCGTTTACCTTCCAATTGTGAAGTATACCTATGCAGCAATCTGTTGTGTACCTCCTTGCAGCCATTTAATCCACATGTTCTGCTCCTTAAACATGAGTTCCCACGACGACCGTCACCTAGGCAACCATAACACAGTTGATTGCGCTTGGCAATATTCCACTTTTCTTGAACTGGCAGCTTTAAGAATTCATGACACATTCAAATTGCATGCTGCTTGCGACAGACTTTACATTGGCGATTTGAGTTTTGAGATTTATATTTAATATCTATTCCACTGAAGAATGTGCGTTGACTTTTATTATTGAACGTCTTGGTCGATTCTGCATTACCTAATTTGACTGTTAAGCCGTGAACTGTCTCTGATGCAATTGTTTGAAATTCCGATTCTTGTATAACCTACATCCTTAAAGCTACGACTGATTCGGTCTTATCATTTTCGAAGATCCATCGATGATAACTTGCTAGCAATGATTCTGGTAACTTTCTTTGTAGTTTCGTATACAGGGAACCATCTTCTTATTCGTGATACTTACCAGCTTCTGTGAGGTTGATTATGGCTCGATATCTTTTGCGTTTTCTGGACGAATTTGTTTGAAGTTTTCCAATTCTTCAAGATAAATAGCGATCTGACGGCGCTTACCCCATACTTTCTTTCTAAGCGTTCTTTCGCAGCTTCATACGCTGTAGCCTAGTGACCAAAGGATCTATTACCTTTAGTGCTTCTCCTGAAAGATACTGCCTCAATTGCAATAATTTGTATTCTGCTGTAGCGGGAGCATTGTCGATGCATGCAAGGAATGCGGCTTTCCAGCTCTGATAAGCTCGTTTGTCTCCCGAAAATACTGGTATCTCTACCCGTTTCAGTTGTTTCGA
Organism: Cyrtodaria siliqua; assembly: GCA_037043455.1. Lineage (NCBI taxonomy): Eukaryota > Metazoa > Mollusca > Bivalvia > Adapedonta > Hiatellidae > Cyrtodaria > Cyrtodaria siliqua. The sequence continues at coordinate 121,385 of JAWPHD010001461.1, read as the reverse complement.
CCTATAGACAGAAATTGCAATGTATTCGATTTTTCAAATGGTTGAGCTTTTGGGGTTGATATATTGCTGGTTAAACACGTTTCCATTATCTACTGGCAAGTTTTGACTTTCAGATCCAATACCCGATCCATCGTTTGCCCAGTGTCTGCCTTTAGCGTTCGTTGTTTCAACAAAATTACATTTTTCAGGAAATTTATCATTGAAACCATATTGTTGCCTCATTGAAGCAGTGTTTTGCGAATTAGCTGCAGATTTATTGATCACAATTGGATTATGATTAGAACGTAATTCAGAAAGTCTTACCTCCGAAAGTGTTGCTTGTGTTTTTTGACGTTCCGAAAACATTTGCTCTTCCCGTATCTGACTTTCAGCAGTAATTTGTTTCTCTTCATTAATGTGTAATTCAAACAATAAATCAATATTTATTGTTTCCGAAGCTATACTCGATTATTCGTCACTCCTGGAGTTTAAATATTCCCGCGCTGCGTCATGGGATGCAGCGAATTCACATTCTATCTTTTCCAATTCCGAAATTTCTTTTCTACTAATGTCCGACTGTTTGTATTGTTAATACAATTCCGATAATCTTATTATCACATCCATAGCGATTTCTAAGTTGATATCCATCTTCTGACATGCTTCGCGGACTGCTCGTACGCTCGGCAATTCCTCTTCTTCTACTAAGAGCAGCAGTCGATGTCTAGAGCGCGTGAAATTTGATTTCGCTTTGGCCTTTTCCTTCTTCAGCTGTGCCTCTTGTGAATGAAAGTCATTTTCGATTGTTGCTTCGCCAGCGACTTCACTTTGATCTCTGGTATTTTTCAAATCTTCGATTGTCGCCATTTTGTCGATAATGATCACCTTTCGATATTATTTTATTAACTTACCGATCACTGTAACCTCGCTCTGCTACAAGAAATTGGTGATCAGATAATACTGAAACGATGGGAAACTTCGATACATAGTCAACACTGTTTATGTGTAGAAATAAGATTTTTTATTTGTGGAAGCGTGCATAATGTTTCCCTCACAAAACAATGGCGACGTCATTGGCAACGACGTTAGAACGTCGCTCTCCGGACGTCACGTCAAAATGACGTCACAAACGTTAATGGTGACTATAGATGGACTTGGACCGGTAACCAGAGAGGTCAAAAGTTGAAAATGGTCGTACTCGAAAGTAGTACCATCAGTGGTGTTATTTGGGACTGTGTAAGTGATTTAGTACATAAAAGAGGTACGTATATTTACTGTTTTTGTTTTGAGGATATATTTCCTAAGATATGGGTGCAAAAAGCAAAGGAATCAGTCATCAGAGTGCTGAGTGGTACTACTTTGTATGAGGTAAGATTTTAAACAAAATGAGGTGTGGTTCGGCTGTTGTTGTCAAAAAAGGTCATCTACTTTCATTTTGAGCCAAATGCTGGTGCATAGAGCAGTTATGGTCATTGTTGTTTTGCTATTTTTGTGTTTTGTCGTCACGTATATACATTTTAATGGATATTTGAAGTGTCACGGAGCACTAGGGTAAGTGTTATTCTGTGTAGAGCTAACATTACGGTCTATGTGAAAATAATGGTGGTCCAAGTCCTTTATGCGAAACAAGAGGTGGATGATGTTGAATGTGTTTTTACTGTGTTCGACGGATTTACATTCACTTTGGGTACTTAAAAATAATGACGAGGAGTCTGATGATACATACAAGTATTCGTTTATGTAAATATATGGTTCGGGCAGCTTTGTTTACATCCGGTCTTAACAGACAAGCTAAAATTTAGCTGATTTTGTGGATTTGTTGGTATTTTAGGCATACTGATAGTTTAGTGTTCCAGTAATGCAGGTATGAGTTGATATTTGTGTTCACAAATGTATATTTCATCATTAGCATTGTATATCTTTATGAAATAAATGCACATATGCATGATATGTGAAAATTGTATGTTTTCTGAGGCTTGGAAAGCTGTTTTGCATCGGTCCGAATCATGAAGCATTTTCTGCAAATAGGCATTTTTTTCAGATCCATGTCATTGTTTATTCTTTCGATTGTTACACATATTACGTAATTTTGAGTGTTTTGTTAACCGAGATCTATACAATCTAAATACATGGATTTCTGTTGGTTTGCGCTATTGCATAAATGCATATGGTTGGTTCTGTTGGTCTTCTCGGATCGTCACACATTTCTCTACATACATGTATGGGCAGTCACAACATGTTTGCATACTAAACAGTTGTGTTTTGTATATAATTATAACAATTGGAGTTTCTGTTTTTATTATCATATTATTATCATCAGTTATTGACATTTTATAACTTATTTAAATCATTTTAAGCATCTTTTTTCAGAAATCTGCCAAACACGACTGTACGACTGTCTTGAAAAAAGGATCCACTACTCGTGCCTACCGTAATTGGCTCTTCTGAGAGTTTTTGGATATTGGTACACTATCATACACAGTAAGTAATAAAATTAGATGTATTGTGCCCCTGTGGTGTGTGTGTGTGTGTGTGTGTGCATGTGTGTGTGTGTACAAGATTTAAAAGGCATCCGTCTGTAATGCAAGGTGTCTAGGTTGATCATCGGTCTGGGATTTGGAGATTTTTGTATGTGATGAGATTCAAACTATATACTTGAGAACTCCTACCTAAACAGTATCACCAAGAACTCACTCCTCATATCTCATACAAGCAATGGATACATCTTTATCTACCTGTATTTATTTACTTGACCAACCAGACATATTGTATTTATCTAAAATGTTTGCTTACTCGAACCCTCCCCCACCTCCCCCAACTCCCCGGCAAGAGAAATTAAATGACGGTATTTATTACACTGCATCGGGTCTTTTTCCACTGATTTCAGACCTTAAGAGGTAAATCCACACCCGGTATTATCCAGAATGGTCGACAACAAATAATCATTATAATTTTATAAGCAAATAATTTTACGGCAATCAGATTGCTCTGGATGAGCCATGTAAACACATTATTCAATGTCAGTGTCCTGATAATTTCTCTTTTCTTTAAAAATGCAAGCTTTGAGTGTTATGGTTAAAATGATCCAGATAGGTGTGCTGTTGTATTTAAATTTTAAGTAAATTGCATATTTGGGTATACGCTGATGTATAAACCAAATAAACCGTGTTGGGCTCACATTGGTTGAGCCTCGGGCTCACATTGGTTGAGCCTCGGAAAAACTACCATTTTTCTAGTCACATAGGGATTCAAGTAAAATGATTTATAAAGCCAATAGTGAAAGATTTGAGAAATTATTGGATCAGTAAGTCTGTTGCTGTATAGGAAATGTTAGAAATTACTTTATTCTTTTGATATAATTCTATATAGTGCAAAGGAAACTATATTAATTGAGAAACTTGGTCAAAAACATGAAAAAATTACATCCCGAGATAGCTGTAATGGCTATGGTTTCTCTTATTCCATAGTGAGAAGGCAGTTATAATTTTTTTCTGAATATATGATATGTGTGAAACCTTTCTGCAAAGTTTCATGAATATGTGAATCTGCAGACACATATTATTAGACTTTGAAAATATTGGAATCTTCTCGGATTTGGTCAAATTGACCCAAAAATGGACTTGTTCACGAAAAGTCGAATGTCTATAGGAAATAAAGCATTGGTGATTTTGAATATGTTGTGTCATTTGTGTCTAATATATACTTGTAAGATTCCAACAGGCTAATTTTTGACAGTTTTAGATTTTTATTTTTCAAAATATAATAATTGAAATTTCAAAAATGATATAAAATAAACCCACGAGGGCCTGCGTCTACAAATAACATGCTGTTCAGTTAGAAATTTCATATCGCAATGTGTAAATGTGTATTTATGTTTAGCCCCAATACTATTACTGACTATAAGAAATCAGTTTGGCTCCAAATTATTACTTATTATTTTTTATGATATTTTCAGTATACCCCTTGTCACCACTGCGGGTAGTTTGTTCATACAGGTTGTCGCAGTGAAGGTGCCTAGACTCGAACACCAATATCTTCCCCAGTCTTCGATGAATGGCGATGGTATTCTGGATTTTTCAAGTTGACATGTAAGTTGATACTCACATGTAATTATAAATTGTTTTAAAACCAAATCTAGGGCATATAGGACTTGGACCGGTAACCAGAGACGTCAAAAGTTGAAAATGGTCGTACTCGAAAGTAGTACCATCAGTGGTGTTATTTGGGACTGTGTAAGTGATTTAGTACATAAAAGAGGTACGTATATTTACTGTTTTTGTTTTGAGGATATATTTCCTAAGATATGGGTGCAAAAAGCAAAGGAATCAGTCATCAGAGTGCTGAGTGGTACTACTTTGTATGAGGTAAGATTTTAAACAAAATGAGGTGTGGTTCGGCTGTTGTTGTCAAAAAAGGTCATCTACTTTCATTTTGAGCCAAATGCTGGTGCATAGAGCAGTTATGGTCATTGTTGTTTTGCTATTTTTGTGTTTTGTCGTCACGTATATACATTTTAATGGATATTTGAAGTGTCACGGAGCACTAGGGTAAGTGTTATTCTGTGTAGAGCTAACATTACGGTCTATGTGAAAATAATGGTGGTCCAAGTCCAGATGTATGAAGTCCAATAAAATCTCATTACCACTGCTACTAAGTTGTATGACGTATATACTACTTTTACCACTGCGTGAATGCACGGGGAAATGAGGTAAATCTGAATTGTATAGCTGCACAACAATTGCCAGATAATTGATTGAAAAATGTACTTGTGGATTAATTTACCTGTTCAAGGTTTTTTACGCCATCAAATAAAATCTTATTCTTGCTTTTCTCAGATAATGCAATGTGTGAATTGTAAATATATATTGTTGTGTATTGATTTCGATTTAAATAAACACGAAAAATAAGCGAAAAGACATTTTCATGAAACAAAACATGGCCGAAGAACTTTAATGACCATGAGAGAATATATCCCATACCACTATATCATGGTTATGAAGTTGATAGCATAACCGTTTGAAAATTGCTGTCAGTTTCATATGGTGGCTGTTTCCTGACATTTTCGTATTTTCGTTATATTGCCTCCGAAAAGACGAAAGAACGAAAATACGAAAAACGCAGCGCGAAAAGACGACAGAACGAAAAGACACAATTTTAAGGGCGAAAAGAGGACAGAACGACAAGCGAAAAGACGACACTTCAGCCGCAAAAAGACGCCATTTGATAGTGTCGTCTTTTTGTTATTTTGCTTTCTTTCTGTCGTCTTTTCACGCTGCATTTGTCGTCTTTTCCTTGTGTCGTCTTTCCGGGGCGAATAAAATAAAGAGAAACTAAAATGTATAAAAGAGGATGCCTTAGGCGGTATCTTTAGAAATGGATGGCACCAAGCAAATGGTAAATGCAAACAGTACTCGTTCATATTTTGTTACAGCCATATAACCAATATCAGTGCATCTATATTATCGACTGATTTGTAATTGTTTCCGATTCTTGCCGGATGTAGTAGCGTCAATTTGTATAATGTGCAAGATAGCTGAGTCATACACATCATTAAGGACGTCTTATTGTACGTTATTTCACTCTAATAGGATAGTTGTGCTATTTCGTTTTACCTTATTATTTTATTTCTTTTTATTTTAATGACGATAACGAAATTGAAATGGGTTAGGCATATGGTGAAATGATTGTTTCATAAAATGCCATAATGTTAGCCATCGACGTTCTCCGAAACAGTTGGAAGAATATTTCATACGTCTTGAAAACTGTGGATGTAAGTACTCAGCTAATTACTTGAGGATACCATTCATTCGTTTTATTAGCCTCATACTTGATTCAATGTATTTTCAGTTAAAGAACTATGTGATATGTATTATTGTTCCTATCATTTCAGCTATAGATTGTATTAGTATGATAATTCATATGTTGAAACATTATTCTGAAATATGTATGTAGTGTATTTCTAGAAACGTTTTAATCGTAAAATGTATCGTTTCTATTGCATGTGTGTGTCTGAAATGAGTTGCGAGTGTTGATATGAACGTCCCCGATCGAAAATTAAAGTACAGCTGGGAGTAGTATATTTTACACATTTATACATATCAAGCAAAGTGACTGAGTGTAGGGGGGCTTCAATCCCAAAACAAGAAGTCCGTAACAATACTAAATTGTCCAATCCTTGTGATCAGTAGTGTCTCATTTGCTAGCAGGTTACACACTCAACATGAACTCTCTGTCATAATAAAACTGCGAAAGGTGTTGCACTGTCAGTATCAAAGGAATAAAAACAACCTGACGGTAATCTGTTTTATTGTTACTATTACAGATGTTATCTAGAACGGACGTTAATGCTAGGAAGTTCATTTGTTATAATTACCATTACGTGCGTATGTAAAGAAGGATTTGACATTATTACAAGCAAGACAATAGGTTGCTTCCATAGCAAATGTATTCCGAATCTGCTGACCCTTTCCTCTTTGATCGAGTTATGTTGTAGTGTAGTGTATGGTGTGGATAAGTCGTAGGTGCTTAGAGTAATTGCTTAGACAGGCCTCCACCCTAGTCCATCTAGGACTTCTACAGAGATTTTTTATTAATCCCAACATAATGATTCCTGAACTTTCATAAACCAGTTCCACAATAGGTCTTTGATAATCAAGAATATAAATATAATATATATAAATTGATGGAAACTTTTATAAAAAATCTCAAAATCATGACGGACTTAAATGAGAATATGTAGATGACTATTTCGGTGAAAGTCGAGGAGAAAACTAAAGCGTTGAATGAGATAGTGAAGCATCTGGAGGCTGCGAATACCTCCTTGAAGAAGGAAGAATATACATTAAAACTCAAATAATGACTTCAAATATCAAAAATGAAGATAGCGACACTAGGTCCAAACAAGCACTTGCGAAAGGAAACTACAATGAGCAGTATTCACGCAAGAATACTATTAAGGTAAAGGACTTACTAGAAAAGGACATCGGAAAAGAAGCAGACCTCATCTCCGAGGTATCGGGCCTATTCAAGAAGGAGGGTATCGCGACTGACTCGTCAACATCATGGCAATAATCCGGATACAATGAGAAGGCAAAAGTAATGAGGCACCAATCTGCCGTCAAAGCCGGTGGAAACCGACCTGTGGAAGATGTTACCAAACTAAACGCCAAGCTGATCCAACGCCTTGTTTCCCATACACAAATAGACCAGGCCTGGTATTTCAATGGAGCCATATATGGAAGGAAATCAGACGGAACCCGCCACAAATTTGACTTATTTGATGACATTCTGGATATTATTAAAAAATGAATGAGAACGGTAGTGATTTACTGATAAAAAGTTTGATTTAATTCAATAAGTTTGACCATATTCTGTGGACGGTGTAGAGCAAATGGTCTTCTGTATTAAGGAGTATATTATATGCTTTTGCTTTTTTTTTTAATGATTGTACTTACGAAATATAACTGCAAGACTAATATCACAATCTATTGCGGTGAAATGAAAGGATTTTGTGTTTATTCATTTCTCTCTTTGTATTTTACTATCTAATACAGTGTGCCATTTTTAGAACATGAATTACTAAAGTGTGATGCTATGGTAGAGTATATAGCAATGACATGGACAATGAACAATACTGAAGTGTTGACCCTATTCAATGTAACTGCTCACTGTTCAAGCTAGATTATACAGTATAGGGTGTTTAATAGTGATGTTTTTAATAGTATTTAACTGATTACTCAATAGTTGTAATGGACCAGGTTAAACATGGAGTTACTGTTAATTTACTGGTACATGTGTACGGTCAGATGGCAATCTTAAATGCATAACATAGCCTTTGTATGTAGATAAAATGAGGACATAACCTTTACACAATGTCTTGATCAAGTAACAAGTATACAGTATAGGGTGTTTAGTGTGATGTTTTCAGTAGTATTTAAATGATTACTAAGTAGTTGTAATGTACCAGGTTACACATGGATTTACTGTTATTTTATTGGTAAGGTCAGGTGACAAGCTTAACTTCACAGAAAAGCCTTTATCTGTGAATGAAATGAGGAATCTGTATGGACCGAACACCGACTCCACTTCATTTTTTGAATAGTTTGAAATTTGGCTCATAAAATCATAGCTGTCACTTAGATATATGCAGAACTCTGTTTTCATTCTGCATATTTTTCTTGTTTTCCTTTTTCATCTTGTCATTACATGTATCTCCATTCTTTTCTAGACTATTACACAATGTCTCGATTAAGTAACAATTTGATTTATTTCTATATTTATAATAAAGACAGGGTAGTAAATACGAGATAGGAGATTCGTATTTAAAAATAGTTAAAAGGTGGCTGCTTAGATAAACTTTGATATATTTGAATTTTGTTATCCAGAACTTGACTTAATTTTTTTTCAAAATATTGTTTTTGTGTATTATGATATAGCCGCAGGAATGTCATAAGACATGTACAATGCCATAACACGAGACAGATAATAATATTAACCTCTTAATAATTATGTAAATATTAATAATGTAATTTAGCAAATAACTTACTAGTTTAATATGAGGCAACTATAATAATTAGCAAAACTGTAAATCCCTTTTATCAAAGTATAATTTGAAATTAAGGCTTACATTATTAAGATCGAAATTTTGCACATAAAATCATAACTGCCACTTAGATATATGCAGAACTCTGTTTTCATTCTGCATCTTTTTCTTGTTTTTCTTTTTCATCTTGTCTTTATATGTATCTCCATTCTTTCAATACTGCTGATCTACATTTCGTCTATGCAGGTAGATGTCTGATGTAAATATTTTGTCAGTAAATTGTCAAGGCTTTGGTTCAGCGGAGAAACGCCTAGATGTCTTTAATTATATTAAATCCAAACGGTACAACATATTCTGTTTACAAGATTTTCATTCTACATCGAATACTGAAAGATTAGTTCGCTCAGAATGGGGTAATGACTGTTTAATTAGCTCCGGCAAGTCCAGTGCCCGAGGCGTCGCCATTGTATTCAGCAAAGACTTGGACTATAAAATACATAATCATATAGCTGACACTGAAGGAAACTTTATAATTGTAGATCTTATAGTCGATCTCATAGTCGAGAATAAGAGATTAACTCTTATTTCATTGTATGGACCGAACACCGACTCCCCTTCATTCTTTGAGAAGATAATTACCTTAGCAGAGACCTTGAATAATAATGATATGATATGTTGTGGCGATTTTAACTTGGTGTAAGATCAAAAACTCGACTATTATTACAATTATAAAAATATTAATAATAAAAATGCCAGACAAAATAATAGATATAACATCAACAGGACAATTTTATAGAAGATGGAAAAAATCTGCTAACTTTTTCTGTAATTCAGAAAGACACAATTTTAGTAGTAAAATTATCCCAATTAGACACATAATTTTCAGGAACTGATATTCCAAAATTAACAGTTGAAGAATTTAATTCACTAGTAACATATAAACAAGCTTCCTTGTCACTGTATGGAATTACTCAGAAGACGGAATCATTACACTTATGCCTAACGATAACAGGCCTAGACGGTCTCTAAAAAAATACATACCGATATCGCTACTAAATTGTGTTTATAAAAGTGCCTCAGGTGCTATAGCGAATAGATTTAAAACTGTTCTTCAAAATATTATAAATTAAAGCCAAACAGGGTTTATTCCTGACGATACATGGGGGAAAACACAAGAATGATATCTGATGTTATGCAATTTGCAGAGGAAAATAATTTACCCGGCCTCATATTACTTAAAGTTTTCGAAAAAGCCTCTGTTTCGCTTTCATGGGCGTATATCTATAGAGTTTTAACATTCTTTAAATTTGGTGATTCAATTAAATCATGTGTAAAATTATTTTATAATAATGCCAACCTGTCTGTTAACCAGGGTGGTAATTGTTTAACATAGGAAGGGGTAGTCGTCAAGGCAATCCATTATCACCATACAGTTTTATTCTATGTGCTGAAATTTTAGCAATAAATATAATAAATAATAGTAGGATAAAGGGTATACTTATTAACAATTACGAACTTAATCTATCACAGTTCGCGGATGACACTTCAGTTATTCTAGACGGTTCAGAGACCTCTTTCAATGAAACTCTTAAATGAATTATCTTTCTTTGCTAGTACATCTTGTTTAAGAATTAATTTTGATAAAACGCAGATTGTCTAGACTGGAACCGAAAAATACAGTACAGACTGAATTAAAACAAAATAGGAGCTGGCTTGGGGCACCAATCGATTTAAATTATTAGGTATTAATTTAATTTTAATGTAGATCTAGACAGGATATTAGATATTAACTATACTGATAAGATATTGAAAATTCAGAATTTAATTCAGCTGTGTAAACGCAGATAATTAACTCCGTTAGGTAAAATAACAGTAATAAAAACTCTCTTCTTACCTGTTCTTAACCATTTATTCATCTCTCTTCCAAACCATAGCGATTACATTATAAAATAAATCGGTGACATGTTCTACTGATGTCTATGGGAGGGACCAGCTAAAATAAAAAGTATTGTTTTGAATAAACAATATTTTATATATATACAGTATAGTGAGGAAGGGTTGAAAATGATCCATCTGAAAGCATTTATATATGGGTTAACATGGATAAGAAAGCTCACTCTTAAAAATGGACAATGTCAAAATACCATAAACCATATACTAAACCTAAAAGATATTATAAATCCTTGAATGCTACTTTCGTTGTCCGATCTTTTTATATTTATTTATGCAGAATCCCTAATAAATAAAAAAGCAACTATTTCTGGAAAGATGTCCTTAAAGTATATGTTACTGCCTTTGATTATGATTGTCCTTTATAACACACATTTTGATCCAACCGCTGTTTTATAATTATAATATTTTAGTCGGTGGTGAAGGAATATTTTACAAACAATGGTATGACAAACGATTTTTTTTACATAAATGATATAATAAATGTTAGCGATACAGTGGACTCATTGCATCTATTCAACATTAAGAAATATACTAAAATAATAGCATATCTGATTATTCCCAACAATATCCAACTAGAAGATTTCTACATAAGATAAACATTCTTGATAGTACATTATGTAAATATTGCCCACACGAGGAGACTTTAACTCATATGCTTTGGGCATGTCCAGAAACACAATCTCCACTCACCAAACTTAAACTTTGGCTTTTAACAAGTAACACTGACATATCATTAGAAGAAGAATCAGTTTTATTTAATATTGGAAATAATTTTTCCTCTGCATAGCTATATATACTTCTAAAAACCAAATATTGTATTTTCTCTGCCAAGCGTTTGCAAAGCCCATTATGCATTGAGGCTCTTAAAACTAGAATTAAAAAATCGTATAAGTGTCTTCAATTCATTGCAACTCGAAATATTAAGCTTGCTGTGTTTGACAATATATGGAATGAACTTAAACTCATGGACTTTGCGAATCACTTATTTTTCTATTGGATAAATATACATTATTAAATAAGTATGTAGTTGTTCCCTTAAAAGATACTCTGTTTTGTCTTTGATGTAATAGAAATTAAGTAGAGCTTACAGTGATGTTTCGTGTGGTATCTAACCATTTTTAGAGCCCATGTGTAACACAAGTAAATTATATAGATATTATTTTACTAGGCTCGATTATAGGTAAATCCTTCAAAATATGGCAGGCGTGTCGTTCCTTTCACGAACAAGCGGAGGCGAGAGATTGAAAAACAACAGGCCTTCCATGGAGTGACGGTTTTCCCTAACATCAAACCCAGCAGTTAAACAATATAATAGTTATTTCTTTTAAAATCGGTTTGTTTCACTTAATTGAACGTTAAGAACGGATGAAGCCGACGTTAGCTCTAGGCACAAAACACTAACAAATAGAGATGGAATATACTAAAATCGGTTATGATCAAAACACAATGTGCCTATTTCCAATAACCCAGATATAGATCCTTTTAGCATATTGTCTATTCGTAAACGTAAACGACGGTCGCATGGTCTCCGGAAGAACCACAATCTTAAACGTAAATTTAAGAAAGTCTTTACTGTTGCAGACCTTTATTCTATTTATAAAAAATCGGGTAGACACGCCCTCCTTAGCAAAGTAGTCAGTCTGTCTTTTTCTTGCTTACATAAACTTGACGAAGAAGCGGATGCCATTTATGTCCGTACTAATCCATTGTATGAGGTTGCATCTATTATTCAAAGTTACACGCAACATATTTTGCGTCCACATATAGATGCTCCATCTGACCATCTAAGGCATTTTTTGAAGATAACTTATGTTGATAAAGGCATCGATTTCATTAAGTTATCCGGTATTTTTAATGATATGCGAGTGACTGACAAAATTCCAAAGTATTTCAACAATAGTAAGACTCCTGTTATATGTTACAAGTATAAGACATCTACTAGAAATCTTATTTTCAATTATAATAGGATCGTTTCTGATCTTGAGATCGAGACATCTACTCCTACTGATTGAGATTGTAAAAATTCTAAATTTTGTTACGAACCTGCCGGTCACATTCTTACTGGAAATCTTGATGTAACTGAGGATAAGAGGATTCGGCATTTAATTGCCAAAGGGCCTAAGCATCGCCTTCCATCCGATATTGATTGTAATGCCTGTCGCAATGAAATTGCGGGTTCTTTAACGGATTTCTGTACAAAGTGGTGTAAGCGAGAAAAAGCAGCTAAACATGCACTTACTGCTTGGATGAAAACTATTTCAGAAATTGTTGAATTACGTATTTTTTATTACGAATCAAATCCATCCCAGCTTTCACGGCCTTCTACTTACAATTTACGGCACCTTAAGAAGGGTATTCAGAATTTACATACTAAATTTGCTCTAGTTCCAGCAGACAAAGCTTCCAACAATATAATTATTGTCTGACGACTACATTATATCAATACTTTGAATGCTGAGCTAGCGAGCACTTCTGCTTATCTGACTACACCTCTTCTGGAGACGGACATTGTTTCCCAGCATGTGACCTTTATGGAGACTATAAAGGTTTCTGTAATTAGTAAGCAGACGAAGCTTCCTACAATGTACTGGATACCCAAACTTCACAAAATTCCTTACAAAGTACGTTTTATCTAGTTTTTGTTCATGGACCACGACCAATATATCAAAACTATTGACTTCCTGACTATTCACGATCAAAGAACATATTATAAAATATTGCGGAAAGGCCTTCGAGAACTCAGGACTCAATCTGTTTTGGTCTATCAAAAACTCTGGAGAAGTTCTTGACAAACTACGGTATAAGCATTTTCATGTCTCTTCTCTAAGCACCTACGACTTTTCTACACTGTATACTACACTACCACATACTCTTATCAAAGAAAAATTGCTTCAGCTTATTCAGAAGACATTTGCTAGAGAAGGTACAACTTTTCTAGCTTGTAAAAATGTCAGGGCTTTCTTTACTAACACCCCCATTGATAAGTATAATTTGTGGACTTGTACTGATGTTTGAAGAGCCTTATCTTTTCTTCTGGATAACATCTTTATAAGATACGGTAAAACTATTTACCGCCAGGTCGTTGGTATTCCTATGGGTACTAACTGTGCGCCACTTGTTGCAGATTTGTTTTTGTACTTCTATGAAAGAGATTTTATGTTGAGTTTGTCACCTGCTAGCAAGGGTGAAATTATTGATGCATTTAATAATACTTCTCAGTATCTTGATGACATACTCACTATTGATAATCCGTTCTTTGTTAATATGGTTACTAACATTTATCCACCAGAGCTCACGTTGAATAAAGCCAACAGTTCTGATACAGTAGCAGCATTTCTCGATCTTCATCTCTCGATTTCAAATGATTGTATTCATACTAAAATCTATGATAAGAGAGATGATTTCAATTTTAACATCGTTAACTATCCACACCTGGATAGAGATGTACCTCGTGCAACCTCATATCTCCCAGCTCATTCGATTTGCTAGAGCGTGTAATGATGTTATAAACTTCAATGATCGAAATCAAGTTATTACAAGTAAACATATTCAGCAGGGTTTTCGTTATCACAAACCGTAGATCTTTCTCTAAATTCTACCGCCGCAACGAGGGCCTGCTGGAAAAGTACAACACCAACCTTAAGACACATCTGCGACTAGGCATATCACAACCCTCATTTTATGGAGATGTGGTCTATCAACTTCGAAAGTTAAAGGGGTCTGACGGGTTTCCTGACCGTTTTACAAATTTAATCAGGAAGTTCGTCAGAAAAGGATATAACACTTTGGTTTTACAGCGCACTGCATGTTTAGTGATTGACCCCTCTAAAGTCAGTCATTACGCTTCACTTTTCACTTGTGCGATGACTGGAAAACCTCTTGGGACTCTATGATTGTACCTACTGAAACCCCAACTAAGGGAGGTGGGTGCATGAGCTTTCCCTCGGGTTTTCTGGTCGTACCCTATATTGGTTTTCTTTTTGGCTGCAACTACTTTGGTTGTTCAGTACGATTCTGGATACATCCTGAGATGTTTTATTATTTTGTATGTGTTTCTTTGTGTATTTTCTCAGGATGTGGACTTTATTGTTAGAGAATTCCTTTTGATGGGATGTAGTTTTGTTTACACTGTCTTGTCTATTTGGGCGCTGAAGACAGGATAATAGCGAGGATTGTGCGCATATAAAATCGATTCAAGCTAACCAGTGGGCCTTATTGCCTACTGACCGTTCCAAGTCGGTAACCCTGTCTTCACCACCCTTTCTGTTGTTTTTGTCTCTTTCATTGTATTTTCAAGTCCTTGCTTGCTTGTACAGTGCGGACCTACGATGCCTTGGCGCTCTGACGCTGTGGTTTCTATAGGACCCTATATCTCATTTTAGCGTTGAACAGAGATCAACTGTCAGTTTATATACTTATATTCAAATATACATGATCATCATTGTGTAATACATATATTGCTTCTCTTGTTTGTGTTTGTGGTTTCCAAGCGATCCCCTTTTCAGTATTAAGTTAATAAAATTATGTGTGGGAATGTGTAACGTTATTGATGAATAATCATAATAGTTGCATGTGCGTTTTAATCTGGTATGTATTCCCGCGAAGAAGCACTGATATATATTTAAAATCAGTTATAATAGCGTATAACCAGATAGGTTGTGTAGGCTAATAGTACAGGTGTGAAGGAGCTTCGGACAAGGCCACGTTTGTAATAAACTATATCTCTCAAGTAGGTTGCAATTAATAGTAGGTACATTTAGATATAGATGTAGGTTGGATATAACAGTAGATCAATAACTCAAAAGAGTGGAAATCATCTTCTTGTTTAAGAAGTATTTCCCCTTTACATAGTATGTAACTTAAACACTATTTTAAGTGGCATACGGTTGGACAAATACATGACACTGGCAATGTCAAGGTGGACAGTGTAATTCGAGTACGATTTCTCCGTTCGCCATTCTAAATTATTTACTGAGAAAACACTTACAATATAAGCACTAACCGACGTGTATTAGTAGTAAGAGTAGGCATGGTAAATATCGATATAAAAAAATCGAACAGGAAAAGCAGCATCCAACGACGACAGTCAACCACAAACACACATAGAAACATAGAACAAATGTAAAGATGAATAAAACGCTAAATAAGGCGTCACAAACACAAAAGGGTTGACAATAGGGCTACCGCCTTGGAAAGGTCAGTGGCAAAAAAAGGTCGCTGGGGTTTAAACCAGGTTCTAGATTGCACCAAACCTCACACTTACTCTACTGTCAACTCAATAAAACGGGACAATGTAAATAAAGAAATCCCCGCCATGAACTATTCTCTAACCAACAAGGCAGCATTAATAGGCAATATAAGTAAAACACAAAGATGCTCGTGTATATATAAATACAAAAATGTTTTTTCGATTATTACAGACACCTGTATTGATAAATTCGTAGAATTTTAAAAAATATCATTTTACTCAGTTAATTTTGATATTACATTTCTTTGGCGACGTTTTAATTAGTGTACAAAGAACCAGCTCCACAGAATTGTGTGTATGTATGTAATGTGTTCCTCCCTAAATTAGTTTGGAGATGTTTTGCAACTTTCTATCGGTTAATGAACAATGATATTGACTGGAAGTTATATATCCCATACCATTCCGGTCTTGGTTACATGCATATAGTTGATAACTTACACTTTTGCAAATTGTAAGCAGTTTTATCTTACGAGAAATTTACATTTATGAATGTGGATTCCATTAGGTGTCTTGAGAAATGAATGGCTCCAAGCAAATGATAAATGCAAACAGTGCTAATGTCATATTTTGTTACGAGTCATAACCAATATAAGTGCATTTATATTAGCGACTGATCTGTAATCGTTTCCGATTGCTGCCGGATTGTATTACCGTCAATTTGTATAATGCGCAAGATGTCTGATTCATACACATCATTAAAGACGCCTTAGTATGAGTTATTTCACTCTAATAGGATACTTGCGTAATTTCTTATTACCTTAATATCTTTTTGACATATTATTTATGCACATGGTGAAAGGTTTCTTTCATAAAAAGTCATCAAAGTTCTTTCCAACGTTTTGAAACGTAATACATACGTCTTTCATTGAAATGAATTGAATTGATATGAATGTTGTTTAATGGCTCATCAACACAGTATGGGTTATTTAGAGCCGCCCCAGAGAGAGGGGAAGGATACCTAGGAATTCGGGAACCGTGCCCTACTCTTATTATCGAATAGATTCCTATGGTTCTTTAACGTGCTCGGAGGATAGACCGATACACGGGACCGCTCTCTTTACGTCCCCGACGGACGAAGCTAAGGAAAAAAGTATTGCCTAAGAACACACAGCGGAGGATTGAACCCGGGGCCTCCGGTTACTGTACGAACTCCAACAATTACTTTACTAATAACTCTATTCTGCAATCTTTATGAAATCTTTATGTTCAGTATTTCCAGAAATGTTTTAATATACTCTACTGTAAGTGTGTGTCTGAAATGAGTTGCGAGTGTTTGATAACAAACCGAAAATATGGTAAGTATAAACTCGTGAACTAATCAATCTTCTCAAATATATGCGATTCATAAATCATTTTGTTTAAAATACTATATGATTAATAAATCGATGTATTTAATTTCTTACTGCTGTCAAGACTTGGTTTTGTGTTCAAGTCATTATGTCCCGTAGTTAAAGGTTATGTATGTGCTGTTTGGTAATGGTGTATACTCAGCAATAAGGAACATATTTACAAAAAAATATTAAAGTGTTTTACTAACATCGCATATATTAATGATGCCTTTTGTGTTGGAGGATACAGCATTCTGGGGATCTCCTAATGTACACATTTCCATTTAATTTAGATGACGATCATATAATTAATGCCTTAATTGATGTCCGAAAACCTCAATCTGTGTTTTATTATTATAATAACATATTCGGGACTTAATGCCGAATAATGTAGGCATTGGAGTAATAGTCATATGTAGGAATAGAGGACATTTTTCCCATAGTAAATAAGCATTAAACATTATCACCTAACATACAGCCAATTGGATCATGTGATGCAAATCTGGTATTTGTAACCATAACCCTTGGCTACTGTGAGTTGACTTTAGCCGGAAGTGAACATTTCTGATAGGGTATCCATTAAAATAGGAATGGCAGAGCGGAATACTGTTGTTATGAATGTTCAGTATGGAATGTGTGTTTCACGGCGCTAAAAGTAGAGACACACGGGTAGGCGAAGTGTTAGTTCAAACAGTGCCAGAAGGATTTGTAAGAAATTATGTAATAGTTCGGAGACGTGAGTTAAGGTTGGGGAATGTTAATTGTGATTATTATAGTCTTAACTGTATTGAAAGTTTGAATTGAACAACGGCATATCGCTCGTTTAACGTTTGCAAATTGTTCAAAAGTCAACATGTCAATACTGGTTAACCCGTTTCTAACACATTTCAGATTTGTTGACATTTTTGTATCACAAACGCTTTCAGTCGCAAATGTTTGAACGTCACTAAATCGCAGCATTTTTGCCAAGGGCGTTAGCATCCTCCAATTTTACTTAAAAAGTGTTTGTAAACGACATCGCGCAATGAATTGTTCTTGCTTTGTAGTGGTGATATTATGCTGATATTTAACATCTGTCTGTCATACAACAAATGTATATATGGCTTCGATAACTGGTGTAAATACAGAAACAGAAAATATGAAATTGAAATTGAATAAATGAATGAATGAATGAATGAATGACTGAACGAACGAACGAACGAAAGAACGAATGAATGAATGAATGATTGAATGAAGGAATGAATGAAGGAATGAATGAATGAATTAATGAATGAAAGAAGGAATGAATGAATGAACGAATGAATGAATGAATGAACGAATGATGTTTACGGCGCGTCGACACATAGGCAGGACATATTATGTGCAAAACTGATTAAAATTGAAACAAATGAAATAGCAATTTATAAAAAAAATGATGTAAACATATATTGACTGTAAAAACCATTAACAAATAATGAATGATAAGTAACAGTATGACCTATGTATATATAAATCAAATAACTCTTTCATACTATGACTTGGTAATGTC
Source organism: Cyrtodaria siliqua (assembly GCA_037043455.1). Lineage (NCBI taxonomy): Eukaryota > Metazoa > Mollusca > Bivalvia > Adapedonta > Hiatellidae > Cyrtodaria > Cyrtodaria siliqua. Next base: position 102,810 of record JAWPHD010001461.1, on the reverse strand, counting down.
TTTATCACATGGGATTAAAGTCCACACAATTTAGCAAAATATGCTTGCACAGCAGGGTACATGTATTCTCACCGTATAATAAATATACATGTGCATGTCTTATTCTTTTTCTGCACCATAATAAAACAATGTCCTCTCTTGAATATCCCTACTAGAAGGACGCAACTCATCGAGTAACGGTTTAATCTAATTCAGTTTATTGTTCACAGACATATCACAATACTGAGATATTGACATTGAAAACTATAAAAATCAAATATACACTGAACAAAATTCCTAATTACTCACTTTTGCATCTTAACTAATTTTCTTATTTTAAATATATTTTAGAATAGATATGTGATAAGTATTTTGTTTTGACTCATAGTTTGTAAAACATTTATTTTTTGTTTAATTTGTTGCATCTTTTGAGACTTACCCTCCCTTTATATGAAAACATGAAATGTGCTAATAAAACACATCACATGAGTGACTCAGTCAAAGATCGCTTAAAGATATAAAATTCTTAAAATTGCTATGAAATAATAGAAAAAAACATAAAAATTTGACCCATTTATCGCAGATTCTCCATCTATAAAAAAATTAAATATGGATAATCTTAAATTACCTCACTTTAAATTGAATATTGTTTGAAATTCAAGTAACTGTTATTCAGCGTTAACATTAAATATTTCGAAAAATTCTTTTGCAAACGCATTTGTAGTGGTAATGCTAGTAAAAAAAAATGTCAAAATAATTTAATTGGCATATTTTGGAATTAGGAACATCGAAAGCTTCACTTATTCGAATCATATATACCCAGTTGTATAAGTGTACTGTTATAACTTAAACTTAAAATATGTTCATGCAATCAGAGTATACGATTTTGCAGTTGAACCGTATCTCTAATCAAGCTCATAATACACAAAACAATGAGAATATTATTGACATATTCTTAGGTAGGTACTTAGCAATTTGGTTTAGTGTACAATGATTGATGATTATGTGGACGCGTATGTGAACGGTTTTCTTTAAGCACGTGTTGATATATTGTATGGTATATATGAGATAACAATGATTCAGACGATTTATAGATGGAAGAGATTTTAGAGTGCCATATAACTAGAACAAAGCCACGTTGAACTTTGCTGACAAATCTAATTCAAATAGTAGGTAGAACGTGTGATCACGTTTTGCAACCATCGAGGAAGCGAACGATGACTAGATATACGTGAAAAATCAACTAGTAAAGTATATGCATTTGTTGCTGTGTGTAACGATACACGCTTTGTTTTAAGTGTACACAATGCTAATAGCCAAATTAGAATATGTATGATAAGTGGGACAAGTGAAACACTGAAATAATAAATTACAGCTTGGCATTGTATATATACATCTTCCAAATGTTACGAATGGCATTTTACCATTCACAATTATAACAGGATGGTACATCGCAGGTTTAATTTATTATACTTTCCTAACCAACCTCCCTGAAATATACTCGATTAGAACTCCTGCCTAATTAAAGCGCATGAATATTTCATCGAAGATAATATGGAAATGGACAGAATACACTACAGTTGTTAGGATACTTGTTTTGTAAATGTTAGATGAAAGTTTATATTTTCCCTCAAACAGATAAAATGAACAGATTTCCTGCTCAGCATATATGATGTGCAGCTGTATTTTAAAGCTGGTATTTGGGTCTATCGTTAGTGGAACATATATGTACTGCACTGTACGATAGCATCCTTAATCATTGTATACAGATATCATACAATCATTATTGACGCTTTTTAATTTAGTCTTTTGACTGTTACTTGTGATGCGCAGGCTTCATAACCGCTGTTTCCAACTAAATTCCATTCTGTTTATTTCGCTCTTCGGGGCATAGCGTTTTGTTAGATACTGGGACCATTCGCCGCAGGACATGGACTAATGACAGTTAAATAGCATGTCCATCGCCTTATGCATGCCATCTTCGGGATAGTTAAAATTATGTACTATTGATTTTATAAATATTTAGTTCCGCTGAACCCCGGGCGAGGGGGCCTGAACGGAAGCAAGCTTATTTCACTACCGTTCATGAACAATCTGAAACCGAGACTGCAATATTTCGTATTTGTCCTGTTCGGCCGTTACCAAAGGTCCACTCTCATACTCTTTTATGATCCAGATTGTTGGCCAGCTCAGCTACAGTTAGTTTCCAAATAAGCTCAATTAGCGTTCACGCGCATAACAGACTTCGACCTGTAACGACACTTTTGTTTGTAGACAAATTAGTGTCGAGACCATAAATATAGATTTGAAAGTCGGACAGGAAAGGTATAATACAAGGACGACATTCAACCATAAACACGCACAGAAACAAAGAACAACTATATATAAAAATGCATAAAAGGCAAAATAAGACATCAGAAACAAACACGGGTTATAATAGGGCTACCTACCGCCTTGGAATGGTCTGTGGCAAGAAAGGCTGCTGGGAGTTTAAACCAGGTTCTAGGGTGCACCAAACCTCACACCTACCCTACTGTCATACCAATAAAACTGGAGAGTATAAATAAAGAAAGCCCCGTCAACTGCAAATAAGTATATCAAAAGAGGTTATGACCCTATCATTTTGCAACGTATTGCATGCTTGGTGGTGGACCCTTTTACAGTTCGCCACTATGCTTTTCTCTTTAATTGTACGATGACCGGACAGGCTGTGGACCCTATGATGACGCCTACCTAAAGCCCATAGGGACGATGGCGTTTGATGTTTGTCTATGATCGTTCCTGTCGTGCCCTTAATGGTTTATTCTGTTGTTGCTCTGGCTTCTGCCAAGTCATTGAGTACCTTCATTGTGGCTTTTTAGCTATTGTTTTTGTTGTATTATATTTGCACGAGCATATTTGTGTTTTACTTATATTGCCTATTGATGCTGACTTGTTGGTTAGAGATTAGATCGTGGCATGGATTTCTTTATTTACACTGTCCTGATTTAATGGGATAACAGTAGGGTAAGTGTGAGGTTTGGTGCACCCTAGAACCAGTTTAAACCCCAGTGGCCTTTGTTGCCACTGACCGTTCCAAGGCGGTAGCCCTATTGTCAACCCTTTTGTGTTTGTGATGTCGTTTGCATTTTTTATTACTTTTGCCTTCTCGTTTGTCTGTTTGCGTGTTTGTTTTTGTGTTTTGTGGTTGACTGTCGTCCTTAAATGTTGCTTTCCCTGTCCGATATTTTTATCTTTCTTGTTCTAAACACAGCAGTCGGTATTTTATTTCTGCAATTAAAAGCGGAGTCGTAATTGCTATAGATCTTGTTTCAGCAAAACTGCAATCATTTATTACATTTTCTAGAGAAAGGACGGTTATATTGGTAATTATGGTATGTATTTAATAACACACTACCGCCTTGTCAAATGCTTATGTGGATATGATTGAAAACATTTGGACAGAAATTCAACAGTTTTCTAAAAATTGCTTATGATTTAAACTACCAGGAATAAGGAAGTCATTATCAACGTGTAATTCAGCCAGTGGCAGAAAACAAGTTCAAAATTAATGTAATTGAAGCCTACATATGAGAGTAAAACGGACGGTTTTCAACGAAAACATATTGCACAAAAGTATTCACTTTTACAGAACATAAACACAATGTGCGCAGATAAAGCAAAATGTACAAGTGAACAGGAAAACATTTAAAGGCTGAAGGTGCTTATTAAAACATAACAATATTATTCGGAGGTTGTGTAACTGGTGAACACAATATATAAATATAGCTTAATAACGACTATCGCAGCATCTAGTCTATTGTAATTTCTTAAGATACTTAGTCATGATCACTTTCATACTATCGTTATTAATTTAGCATACGACGTTATGACCCTATCATTTTGCATCATGTTTATTTACGGTTCACCTCTATGATTGACTCTTTGATTGTGCGTTGACCAGATAGAGAGTATATATACACTTTGATGACGTCTACCTAAATCCTGAAAGGGATAGTACAGTTTGATGTCTGTGTTCGGTGTTGTCTTGTCGTGCCCTAAATATGCTTGTGTTGTTCTGGGTTTTGCCAGTCACTGAGCACTTGCTTTGTCCTTTCTAAGTTGTTTAGTGTAACTCGTGTGTATTCCTGCAAGTAAAGCAAAGCATGTAATTATTTAAAGTGTCCAATATTCCAAAACTGTTTTGTACATCACGCAACTGTGCAATCATGTAAACCTTTTCTTGGCTTCCCAACTGACACATTGCGCCAGATAACATGTAATGCATTTCTTTAAAAGCTTTTCGTCTGTTATGAATCTCACAAAATGATGTTGCACACCTTATCGATCCGTATATCCTCATCGCATAGTAGAAATACAACAAAGACTTACCATAGTCTACACATATTTCAGATATATTTTCACGTGTTGAGCCTTAGTGACCATACTTATTGATGTAAAACAATGTAACCACATATTCAAGGAGGGTTGTGTTGGCGTAAAATCAATGTAATTAAACCAAATTTATATTGTTAGCTTTTACTTTGATATTGTTTTTGTTGTTGTTTTGTTTCCAATAATAAATGGGTGTTTAACAATTGTAAAACAGGACAAGCAGTTATTGGTATAATGTATTTATTTTCTTCAGATATGTCAACTGGGATATAACACATTGCTTGTATTAGAGCTCACGAACAATTAGTTCATGTGTAGTGTATACAATTGGATAGGTCAGCTCTATATTATATAATTCAAAGGGATGTACTTATTCTGATTTTTCTGCATCAGTTGCTTATTTATAAAACATAAGCAGGCGTTCTTTGATAATGCATAGATGCAATTCGAGCATTTGTGTTGGTTATTCTTGTTGTGTGGCAATGCGTAAGATTTAGTTTGAAGTTTTAAACATGTTTACAATGTCGATTATGGTTAACAAATGCATCATGTGCAGTAAAGTTTGTTATATTGAACCCACATTTTGTTCTCTTGAGCACAGAACATATTTCGCAGACAGGAAGCAAATAATCCACAACGCAGATAACGTGCTTCTATTGTGATATTCTCGATATTTCTAATAATCAGCTCATCCATCATCCATGATTCATTATAAAACAAACATAACTCTTCCCACACTTGGAGTTACAAGTAATGTAATGCACATTTCCAATCCTAAAGGTTTTTGCCAACTGCAACATCACAAAACGATGTGATCTTATTTCCATAAAAGACAAAAATCGTCAAATGTACTGGTGCTGTTTTGTCTATGACACGAGTATCTTGTTCTCAGTTAGATAACTATAGACTTAGCCATTTCAAAAGAGTATTGAACGCTATACGTTAAGTTTTATTATTTTTAATCCCAGTATTTCAAAACAGCTCTTATATCTTTCAATTGAAATATGAGCACAAACAATTGTTTTTTCTTGGAAATAAAATTCATGTATTCTCCCACGCCAGCAAGTCTCCCAATTGTGAAATATTGTCTTGAAATATGACTAGTATGGCGAACTATTGAACTCAAAAATAATAGTTTGAAGTTTTAAATTAAAATCGGTTGGAAATGTACATATTCCAAAAACTAATAGCGAATTTCCAGAAATCATTGAAAACGCATGATCCTTCAACAGCTTGCATTTGATCGCTTGTATTTGATCAAATCAACCATCAACGCATAATAATGTCATTCTTTTTGTAAATACATTGTCGATTGAATGATTTCTTAAATAAATTCAGGATAAATATGTTTACCTCAATGTTTTGATGTTTATATAGCATTAGGTCACGGAGATAACTGACTTGATGATGCTGTCCACAGTCATGATGCATTTGTTTGACGAGATACTTTGGTAACAAATGCTATCTTCCGATCTGTTATGCAGTAATTCCCATTCGTATCGCGTGTTCTTCATAGTAACGATAAGTCAACCAGACATATATCCAGCAGCGGGTTGAGTCATTTAATACTAAAATCTTCAATGGATTGTGCGATCGGACCACGGCATGCATTAAAATCTATCACAGAAGGCAATCTATACTTGAGACCTTTACAAAACAAATGCCGAAAACGTTTATCTATAATATCAAACTTACTAATTATGACATGACCGGCCGGTACATAGCAAAATTTAGATCGCATTCCTTAGTGTTATTTACTATACCAAGGTCCGACGCTATTTTGTTGTAGTTGAAAATCATATGTCTATGGGGGTTTTGTACTTATAATAAATTATAGGATTTCCGGAATATTTGAAATATTTAGGAATAGAATATTTCGAAAACTACTTGATATATCAATAAAACCAATGTCCTTATTAAGATAAAGATTGTTTAGAAAATTACTGACGTGATCAGACTCCTTGTCAATGAGAGGTCGGAGAACATGCTGCGTATAACTTTGAATTATGGAAGAAGTGTTATACAAAGGATCTGTTCGAAAGAAAATTTTGTCTGCTTCCTCGTCAATCAGCATAAGTGAAGAAATGAATAGTGAGGTGAGACTGTTTAAAAATAGTATGTATATCAGCGACTGACATAGTAATACGTGATTTCCGTTTGATGTTATCATTACGTCTTCAACCATGAGACCTAGATTTACACTTTCGAATGGAAAATACAGCAAACATGTCAATATAAGGCTCTTTTGAAATATGTCCATGTTGATAAATGTTATCATCAGGGCCCAGTGGAAATTCCATATAGCAGAACTAAATTGGATGAAAAAGTTGCAGACACACTTTTTCATCCAATTTAGTTCTGCTATATGGCTAGTTTTTATTTTAAAGCTTTTGGTTGCATCATGATCATAAATTGTATATTCGACAGGTTGAACAGAGCTTTTACTAAAACTATGACCTGACCTACGAAATTGTTGGTACCTGTTTGTCCAACATATTATATACCACAACATTGTGCATTTCAGGTAAAAACATAAATGACGTGAGAAGTATGTCAATCAACATTTAAGCTAGACATATATTAAATGTTCAAACATTAACAGTTGATTTAATGGTGGACTTGCAAGATAAATAATTGCAACAAATGCATTTCTTAGCATTACACTTACTTATAGAAGGGAACACTCTGCGTCTAGATCGAATTAAACGATTTCTGAACGGAGACGCTACGTGATATTTTCTCAAAAGGCTGATCAAAGAGGTGTTAAAGAAACTTTTGAGCCGTTATTTAAAATCCTGGTAGAATTATTGGAAGGAACATTGAAATAGTACAGAAATTTGATCCAACCCGAAGATGGTATGCATAAGACGCTGAACATTGAACCTTCATTGAGGTATTTTGACACCATTCCATGGCCAGTGGCGTATGGTCCCAGTTTGTAAGAAAACGCCTTGCTCTAAACGAGAAAACAATGGGCGAAATACACAAAATGAACTTTAGTTGGGAGCAGAGGTTATGAAGCCTCTGAGTCTGGAAAACAATGTGTTCGAATAAACAACAGTTTGCAGAATAAAATTAATTTGGGGCATTTTGTAATTAGATGTGTGTTTTTGTGTTATTTTCATTTCATTATATATTTTATAAGACATGTTTTAAGGGCATCATAAGCTGCTTTCATCTTGTTTTCAAAGGCTTTCTCCGTTGTCTTATCTTTCTAAATGTTCACATCAATGTCGGTAATAACTGCGCCATCAGGCAAAATTAGGCATACAATCTCTCACAGGAAATGTAGCATTCACCGAACTCAGACAGACAAATACATGCAAAGTATGCAAAACATAAACGGGTTGAAAATATGGTTATTGCATTGGAATAGTCATTCCTTGATTAAAATTGTAGATATAAATACACAATTGATATCAACTTGAATCCTTAACAGCAATGTCAACAAAACAGTCGTTGTTACGTCTTACCGTTCGTTGTGAAGGTTTGTTCATTTCGCCAATTATTTTCTCGTTTATGTCTAAGCATTCTGTTAGAAACTGAGACCCTACACTGCTGGCCCTGGAATGGTGTAACAATATCTCATTGAAGTTTCCATGTTCACCGTCATCTACATACCATCTTCGGGATGGCTAAAACTTTCGTAATGTTGACATTTTGAATATTGCTCAACGCGGGTCTAGAGGGCGTGAACGATAGCAAACTCGTTTCACTACCATTTATAAACAATCAAACCCAGACTGCAATATTTATTGTATTTATCGTGTTCGACGATTTCTAATTTCATACAAATTTTAAGAATATGTTTTAAGATATGTATGTTTAGGGAATTTAATAGTAGGTCAATAACTTCAAAAGGGGGACAATTATCTTCTTGCTTAAGAAGTTAAAAGTATTTTTCCTTTTACATACATAATCTAAAACACTATCCAAAGTGATATACAGTTTGAAAAATACATCCTACTGGCTATGTCAATGTCAACTCTTTAATTCGTGTTCGATTACTCTGTTCGTGATTCTATAAAAACTTAAACTATAACAAAATTTATGTATGTTGTGAAAAAGTAAATGCCATTTAAAGATGATTTAAATCTGAAATTTAAGGGGAAATTAAACATGTTGATACCTCATTATACTAGGAATATAAGTTTAGTTTAATTCAGATTTAAGTTGTGATGAAACCCTTTATTTCAGGCAGTGTAAACATGTAATGAATATTGACTGGAAAGTATATATCCCTTGTCATTAGGCGGTTTCTTGAGAAGTGGATGGCACCGAGCGAATGATAAATGCAAACAGTGTTAATGTCATATTTTATAACAGTCATATAACCAGTATAGGCGCATTTATGTCAGAGATTCATCTATAATTGTTTCCGATTCTTGCCCCTGATGTATTAACGTCAATTTGTATAATGTGCAAGATGTCTGATACATAAACATCATTAAAGACGTCTTTCTGTAAGTTATATCATTCTAATAGGCATTACGTAGTGCGAGTATTAACGTTCATACCTAATCCAACCCCTTCTCCAAGAAGCGAAAACAATTTAGGCTTAAAAAGATGCATATTGTAAACTTAAAACATGTAATAGGTAACTTTTGAATTTCTTTCAGTAAAACGTGTTTTTAGACGTATTTTTTTGTCGAAATATCCGTTATAAAATCCTGCAAATATAAGCTTTCCCATCACTTAATGGAATTAAGACGCGACCACGTAATGGATATGTCTGCAATTTTATTTTACCTTATTACCTTCATGACATTTTAATGACGGTAAAGAGACGGAAAGAGTTCTTTCATAAAATGTCATAATGGAAGTCCCGACACGTTGAAACGTAATGCATACGTCGTGAAAACTCTACGTACTCCAATACTCACTTAGTAATGAATCTGTTAATAAACATTATAATTCTGAAATATTTATGTCCAGTATTTCCAGAAAAGTTTTAATATATTCTATTGTAATTGTGTGTCTGAAACGAGTTGCAGGTGTTGATAAAAACAATATGGTAATTAGTAGTAACAATATAACCGGAAATGTTAGATAAGCTAATAGTACAGGTGTAAAAGAGCTTTGGATTAAGTCCCGTTTATACTAAAACTCGCGGAATAATCACTTTTCTCAAATACGCTGCGATTCATAAATCATCTTGTTTAAATGTATGGCAGGTGCGATTAATGTGTTTAATATCGTACTGATGTCAAGATTTGGTTTGTGTTCAAGTGATTATAATCTGTAGGTAAAGGTTATGTATATGCTATTCGGTTATTGTGTATACTCTGCAATACAGATCGTATTTACAATAAGTATAAAAGTCGAAGGGAAAACGGAGATTTCACAGAACACAGTAAACTCAAAAACACTCACAAAAAGAGAAACATGAATGGCAATGTTAATAAGGAATAAATCGTATGACGTCACAAACACAAAATGGGTTGGCAATAGGGCAATCGCCTTGGAACGGTCAGTGGCAGAAAAAAACGCTGAGGGTTTAAACCAGGTTCTAGGGTGCAACAAAGCTCACACTCACCCTATTGACATCCCAATGAAACGGGACAGTGTATATATAGAAATTTCCGCCATGAACTATTCTCTAACCAACAAGGCAACATTATCAAAGTTGCTCGTGTATATATCAATAAAAACACAATAGCCTAGAAAGCCAAAAAGAAGTTACTCAATGACTTGGAAGATTTCAGAGCCACAAGAGAATAAACCATTGAGGGCACAACAAGACAAACAACGTATAGCTGGTGTCTACCTGATATTCTATTAACATACATACACACAATTCTGAGGTGATGGTTCTTTGTACACTAATTAAAACGTCTCTAAAGAAATGTAATATCAAAAGTAATTGAATAAAATCATATTTCTTAAAATTCTACGAATTTTACGAATTTTGTATACAGCTTTCTGTAATACTCGAACTTTACCATGCCTACTCTTACTACTAATTTACGTAGGTCGGTTAATTGCTGATTTTGTAAGTGTTTAGTCAGTAACTAATTTAGAATGACGAACAGAGAAATCGTACTCGACTTCAACAGTCCGCCTTGTCATTGCCAGTGTCATGTATTTGTCAAACCGTATGCCACTTAAAATAGTGTTTAAGTTACATATGCAAAGGGGAAATACTTCTTAAACAAGAAGATGATTTCCCCTCTTTTGAGGTTATTAAATATACTGGTATATCCAACCTACATCTATATCTAAATGAAGCTACTATTAATCGCAACCTACTTGAGAGAAGTTATAAGTATATTATAAACGTAGCCGTATCCGAAGCTCTTTCACACCTGTACTATTAGCCTAAACAAGATATCTGTTTATACGCTATCGTAACTGATTTTAAAAACATCAGTGCTTCTTCACGGCAGTACATACCAGATTAAAACGCGCATGCAATTTTAACTATCATGATTATTCATCAGTCACGTTACACATTCCTATACATAATTTATTAACATAATACTGAAAAGGGGATTCCTTGGAAACCACAAAAACATACAAGAGAGAAAAGCAGCTGATTCGGTTATGAACATTTGAAACACAATTTCGATAAAAATAGATATAAAAGTCGAACAGAACATAAGCAGCCTCTATAGGCAATATATATAATACACAATGATGATCATGTATATTTGAATATAAGGATATAAGTTGAAACTGATAGTTAATCTCTGTTGAACGCTTAAGGGCACCTTGTGTTTTGATCATAACCGATTTTAGTATATCTCTATTTGTTAGTGTGTTGTGCCTAAAACTAACGCCGACGTCATCCGTTCTTAACGTTCAATTAAGAGAAACAATGCGGGCAAAATTGTAAACAAACTGATTTTAAATGTAATAACTATATTGTTTAACTGCTGTGTTTGATGTTAGGGAAAGCCATTACTCCATGGCAGGCCTTTGTTTTTCATTCTCTCGCCTCCGCTTGTTCTTGAAAAGAACCACACGCCTGCAATATTGTTAAGGATTTACCTATAATCGAGCATTGTAGTTAAATAATATCTATATAATTCACTTGTGTTACACATTAGCTCAAAAAACGATTAGATACTACACGAAACATCACTGTAAGCTATGCTTAATTTCTATTACATCAAAGACAAAACAGATTATGTTTTAAGGGAACAATTTCATTTTTTCAGTCACTTTTCAGTGGCCCATTTATTCTCCCCGTAATAGGTGGAGCAGGGATCGGCGAGGACCATACCCCGCTGCAACGTACAAAAATATAAATATAACATAGCAACAATGTTATAATGTACAGAAAACATACAATGTTCAGAAATTATTATGTAAAATATATGTATAAGATAATGATATGAAAAATTGAAAGAATATATATCATTTTCAAGGACTGTATGATTTTGATTTACCATGTTATTTTGGGGAATGTTTTTTTCAAAAAGATTCCTACAAAGAATATTTTAATTTAAAAAAAAAAAAAAAAAAATACAAATAGTTTTTTCATCACTACATTCATCTCCATTAGTTCCAAACCACTTAGATCCACACTGTCATCATTAACATTAAAATAACTAAAAACAAATTGTATTTGTTACTATGGATGTGCCTCGGTAAACACAAACAATTCTGAGATGCAGGTTGTCTGGCTGATAAGAACAAAAAGCAACAAAACTAATTCATTATGAGTTTGAGTTCATTCCATATATTGTCAAACACAGCAAGCTTATTATTTCGTGTTGCAATGCATTGAAGACACTTATACATTTTTTTAATTCTAGTTTTAGGAGCCTCAATGCATAATGGGCGTTGCAAACGCTTGGCAGAGAAAATATAATATTTGGTTTCTTGAAGTATGTATACACTGCTAAAAAAAATAATCTTAGTTCTAGAAAAAAAAACTTATATTAAGAAAATGTATCTTGTTTTGAGACAATTTTTCTTGGGAGTATACTTAGAAATTATTTCTTGTTTCTGCCACCATTAGGAATCTTGAAATAAGAAATAGTTTTCCTATAACAAGAAAAAAAATATTCTTGTTTCATTCACACGTGGTTCTCATTTCAAGAATTAATTTTCTCGAAATAAGAAACAAAATCTTAATTTAAGATCTTACACTTTCTTATATTTTTCTTAAATTAAGAACTTATCTTAATCTAAGAAACCCTATTTTCTTATAACTTTCTAGTCACTTTTCTTAAATTAAGAACTCGATCTTAATTTAAGAAACCAATTTTCTTATAACAAGAAAAAGGGAGTATAGCTAGAAATATTTTCTTATAAGAAAATACCAAGAAAGTATACTATCTGAAAACAAGAAAAAACAAGAAAATTAACAGGAAACACATATCTTATTCTGAGTAAACAGAATCTTGATGAATTCTACAATTTCTCAAATCAAGAAAGTCTACGAATTCTACAATTTCTCAAATCAAGAAAGGTTATTTTATGCAGCAATGTAGTGTTATGAATTTTCTGCACAAGGGTCTTTAACATTGCATAAATAGTGAAATTGTCATATCTGCATCACAGCACGAATGTAATAAATGGCGAATGCATGCAGCTATAGTTTTGTCTTTGTTGTGTGTGTAGCTCACTGTATTAATTTTAAACGTGTAGGACTTTAAACAAAGGCAAAATTATCCAAACCATGCATAAAATATATGTATTTTAATCCAGCCTTTTTTACATATCACATGTCTATGTAGTCGGAGTCTTCTCTGACGTTTATAAAGCCTTTTTAATATTTTTTATGGTACGACTTTACTAACGTCAGAGACAAAGGCCAGGAATAGTTCTTGAATTGTTCTTGAACATCTACTCAAGAACTGCACAATAATCGCTCTTAAACAGTTCTTGTCCAAAACGTTAAATGACCCAAAATTCTTTAATTTTTTGTTCAATAACTGTTCAAGAACTTTGTTGTTCAAAACCTGTTCTAACAAGTTCTTGAACTTATAAGTTCTGGAACATTTCCTGAACAAAAAGTTCAAGAATGTTGAGGCATTTAACGTTTTGGACAAGAACTGTTCAAGAACTGATAAGAACAATTCTTAAGCAGTTCTTGAACTGTTCCCCATATATACGAAGCTCTCAGACTTAAGGATGCTGTCATCAGCAGAGGAAACATTTCTACCAGTTACAATTTGACAAGTAAACAATCACTAATAGTAAAACAAAAGGTGCATATTCAACCCACCGACATTTTTGGGCGATATTTCCAGTGGTATGGGTGGGATCCATACTGGAAAATATGTGGGATCCAAGCGAGATTATTGGGCCATATTCCCACTGGGAATATCTCCCAATAATCTCGCTGGGATCCCGCCAAAAATCCAAAGTGTGATCCCACCATAAAATCTCAGTTGGATTCCAGTGACATCCCAGTCAGAATATCACTCAGATTAAACTCTTAACGTGTCCATATTAACATGGAAATTAGGTAGAGCTCACGCGAGTGAGATGAGCAAATGTTAGCAAGGTGAGCATGTGAGAACTACCAGGGTTAGTGATGTGACCAAAGTGAGCGATATAAGCCCTCAGGTGTGTTTTTACTCTCTGAAATGCATACAAAATGGCTGGTGAGTTTGCCATTAACACAAATGCGCCGTAACAAAATAACCGCAAGTGATACATGGAGAATAGATGACAGAAAACGCCCTATCACACAAGCTCAATATAATTATATTGCTTACTTAATGAGGTAAAAAGTATTTAATGATCTCATACTGTTCGACGGTCCGTCATTACCAATTGGTCATGCAGACATTTTTTTTCAAGATCACCAACATCTTGGGTTCAAATCCCAGCTGGGGCACATACACGGTTCCTAAGCGAATAGATTAGACTCTACAATATTAAAAAAATCTGAGATCTTCAGCACCACCATTAAAACTGACACAGTGTTTCAAACCAACAAATCTTAACACTGAACAAGGTCACTTACTTGTTTCCTATATGTCAGGCCAAATAAAATAATGTGTGGTTCCGTTTACCCGACTGACCCTATAATTTTGAGCTTTTTTCACCAACCCTATTTTTTTTTGTATTTTTTCGATAAAAAGCACGAAAGTATATGAGGCGTATCTTCGTCATTCCGAAAGTGGCACTTCCGGTATTAAAAGCTAGATGGCAGCCTCCTCAATTTTAATCTTGGACTTAGAAATATGTATCGTAACAAATTACGGCATTTGGCAATTAGGTTTATTTATGAACACTAGCTAACATGATGGAGGAATTTACAAGGTAACATGAAGCAAGACCAACTTCCTGTCTAGGCTTTTATACTGGTTCAAAAAAAAATGTTTTCTCAAATGTAACCGGAACCACACAGTTTATTTTGCCTTATGTACGCAATGAATTACATGCGAAAGTGCATACTACTGGACTTTTACATTGGGACTATAAAAAATAATTTTTATACAGGTATGTGTACTACTGAAAGACAAGATAGTAACATTTAAACATTTATAATTAATAATGTACATACATAATGATATGTATCTTAAAATTATTTCAATTCAATTAGGCGCATCGTGCATCCGAGGAAGGCATATATAAATACTGTTTTTTTGATTATCAGTTCAGTCAAGACCATTCATTATGATTCTTGAGGCATTGTTCATAGTGGTGCGCGGTATTACCGATATGCCGGTATATTATGATACAGTCTCAAAATAATATGTATCGCGATACGCTCTTAGCATACCGATACGACCGGTAAATTCACTTAATGCAGAAGCAGTCTTAAAATATCCGTCAGGTCGAGTTGTTTACTTCTCCATTGAGTACTCACTGGTTTCTCCCTCTATTGCGAGCCGTAACATTGTCAGTGGTATAGACCAGGACCCAGCTCAGTCAGCCAGTACACAGGCTATTTCTGGAAATTTCTGGAATGTGTTTCGATTCATTTTTAGACTTGATTCAGAATGAGGCTCCCATGTGTGTTTCCATCGGTGGTTCTCGATTGCGCAGGCTAAGCGATATAAACTGGGTAACCAATCAAACCGGCGTTTACCAGCGTTCTAAAAAATAAACAGTGTCGGAGTTTCATGACCCCGACTTTGAGATTGTAAACAATCCGAAGGAAAGTCCGATGTGTAGAAACATTTTGGGCTTCAGAAACTTGTAGCCAACAAGACACTTGTGGACAATGTAGCTGTGTGCCGACAGTGCAATATTTGTTCATGAATGAAGGATACAACTCATAAGATATCTCTTTCTTGTTTATATCATTAGGCTTTGGCTGTTCTGTGATTCTTTGTACTTCCCACAATGCGATATGTATAGCGATACAGTTCAGCCGTATCGCGATACAAAAATTCTGGCGATACACATCCCTAATTGTTCATGTAGACTGTAGTCATCAGTCTTTTTTATAAAGGTGCTTCTACAACCTTAATAAATTCTGATACAATGTAAAAACAGCAGTCCCATTGCCATACAGACAATCTTCCTTGGTGACCATTTTGGTAAGGCCAGTTTTTTTCATTCCGATGTACTTTGATCCATGCACGGTGAAAGCTCCTCATCCATACGTACATCATTTTTGACCTCTCCAAGAAACCGAAATCTGAAATTAGTTTTTCATAACACATTAAAATATATCAGGTGTCTAATCGACTGCCTTAAATAGTTTTTTGTTTTAATTTAATCTTTAATACAGATTAGAGGTCTTTTATCACACCCTTTTGTGTGCGACTGCTGCATGTGTCTACAATGAAATGATACCATAGGGTGAGTGTTCAGAGCCATTTAGCCATCATGTTTTACAAGTATGTGCTTTCCCCCTTTAAACTTACAGTTAACAACAACAAATACTGTTTTTGAAGCTGCAGTGTTTTTGTTTGAACTATATATAAATAATTAGTACAAATTTCAGCACACTGATTTTTCAAACAGCAAACTTTTTTTTTTGTTAACCAATACCAATTGTTTAATAAAAAACAGTTATTATACCTTCATACTTTTGTCAGGTAGATAGTACAAAGACTCGTGGAGTATTCTCGTCCATGGCATTATCTTTCTGCCTCTTCAATTTGGCAACAGCAGCAACTTGATTAGCTTTTCCAGCCTATAGAAATATAAATGTAACCAAAATAAGAAATGTAGACATTATTTTTTTGGAAGACTTGGTTGAACGTCATCAGTACATATAAGTATATATGCATACTCAACCGTAGGGGAGGGCGATGGATGGTTGTAGTGGGTGGGGTGGGCAACAGCAACATAGCTATTAATCCGTGCCTTCTCTGACTTTACCAGCCCTTTTTACGATTTCGATTTTTCATTTGGCTGTGTACGGTCAGAACGGTTCATATAGTAAAAACACGGGGATGATCTCCTCTCCCTTGAGGGAGAGGACTGAGGAGCTATTCGCTTGGTTTTAAGTCAATATATCTAAGAAAATATGCATTGAATTAACATTTCATTTTCAAGCATCTAAAGTGATTATCAATATATTTATTTACCTATCGGAACCGAAATATGTTGTATTAATCGTTTTAAAGTTGTAAAGGTCAACCCTTTTCAGACGAAGTTAAAAAATATTAAATTCCCTACATTTGTTATTATTCAGGTCAAGAGTCCTATGATCGTGACGGGTGCAGTGATAAATTAAGATAGTTTCAAAATTGTGTCCAACTCTTCCTTTTGACTAGCAATTCTCTGAACGACATCCAATTGTTTATCTTTAAATTTTAAATCCTAATCATACTCGGAGAACAGTGTGTTCCACTCATTAAATTCCTCCGTGTTGTCTGTTGATAGTGGATCTATTTGATGAGGGGACGGTAAATGCCTACATCTCGCTCGAGAATATCACGGTACTTAAATTAATATGCAAGATGACAATATGGCGGATATAGTAAATAAAAGTGTGCTTTATAAATGTTTTATTGTGTCACTACAATCGATAAATGTGTAGTTTTATTATTGCAACTTGGTAAAATAAACATTACTAGATCGATTTGTTAGTCTAAATTATCGTAATAAATCGACCGGACGCCACAAGCATCGTTGAAAGTGCATGACTATGTTTTAGTAATCCCCCTGTTTTCACTTAATATACAAGTTCCTCTGACTCTAATAAGCCACACAAAAAAAAGGCTTTTTAGAACTAAGAAGGCTCAGATTACATAGCTATAAGTGTAGAATTGATATTGCAAAATTGTATAAATCATTTTCTTGAATATCCTGATTAAAACATGACTATATGGATAGCCCAGTTCTTTGTTTACAAAATGAAAATATCTCATTCAGAATATGTTTTGTTTTGAATTTGACCGGAAACGGGCAGGAAGCCGCCGTCTGTTTTCAAAGCAACTCAAGTCGCCGTTCTAAAACCTCTTGATGGTATGCTTATAAACCAAACAGTCTACACACATTGTTTAAATCATAAACGTATGCATGTATTTAATTGTAATAATCTGTTTTCTAACGCCTAAATGTCTGCATATATGATCGCCGTACATTCGCGAAAACTGATGACATAGTTTCAGAATACGATTTTCTCCCATCTAAACAGTTTTAAGAAACTAATGAGTTCCTGTTTCGTGAAAGAATATATATCTATACTTGTTTATACGCATGAAATATGTTACGTGTACGCTTGCTTATAACTTCTGCTTGATGAAAAACGCGGGCATCCAAACTGTGACGTCACGTAATTTTGGGTGATACTATTCCCCGGTCGATTTCCCGGTTATTTCCCGGTAACTTCCCAGTTAAAACACGATTAAAAGGGGAGGTCAAGTGTGATATGTGTGTTGATGTTTCTGATTATTTAATGATCTATATGACTTAATATGTCTCCCCCACATATTGGTTTTAGCTTGGATGTCTTTCTGACTGTCAGCTTGGATGTCTGTCTGTCTGTCACAAGTCGTGTCCTCTCCATATTTTTTGAGCCGCTTGAGGGACCCCAGGGATGTATCTTGTTTGTCCGGAGATTTATACATGTGCATGCCCTGTAACCATTTTTACATAAAGGTCATCCTTAAAAATATATTTGTTTGCTGTTTCCCGACATAGGATTTTTATAAGTGGGTAGGTAGGTAGGTAGGTGCTTTTTTTTGACCAAATACAGTAAAAAAACGTAAGAAATTAAAGAAAAATATACTAAAAACAGTAAAAAAAAAATTGTTAAAGAATTGCTACAAAAAGTTTTGGGTAGGGCCCTTATTGGTGGGTAGGTAGGGAAACAGCAAACCAACATTTTTTTATGGTCGGCCTAAGTATATATATATATATAGCCATGAGTGCATTTCAATTTCAAACATGCGGTTCTCTTCATATTCTCAAGAGTTCACAAGTATGAAGATAAGATTGTCATTTAATTGGAAAGCACAGCATGCACAAAGTCTGTAGTAGTATGGTGCACATTATGATCATGGATTCATGATGCACTGATATGTCATGACTTTCTTAAACTGAGATAATTTTTTCTTGCACGGTTTTTCACTTTCTGAAAATGAGATATAAGAAACATAATCTAACAGCTAGATATTGATTTTCTTAAAAGTAAGATTTTTTATCTTCAGAAACAACAAAAACAAGAACAAAATCTTATAAAACTTATATTAAGAATAACTTTCTTGAATTAAGATAAATATTCTCATTAGTCCTCGGTGCCATCCCAAACAAGATCGCGCAAGAAAATGTTTTTGCATTTATTCTTAATTCAAGAAAATATATCTCATATTAAGAATAATTAACTTTTAAGAATTTTTTTTTTAGCAGTGTTAGCTCTGCAGAGGAAGATTTATTTCCAATATTAGATATAAATGATTCTTCTACAACTGATATATCAATGTTACTTGTTAAAAGCCAACGTTTAAGTTTGAAGAGTAGAGATTGTGTTTCTGGACATGCCCAAAGCATATAAGTTAAAGTCTCTTCTTGTTGGCAATATTTACATAATGGACTATCGAGTATATTTATCTTATGTAAAAATCTTGTAGTAGGGAGTAGTCTGTGGTTAAATCGTATTTGGAACCACTGTAATGTTGTACCCTGTGCTTATTTGAAGGGAGCTATATAAATATCTTTCCAGGTTTCATTTTCTATATGATACATCTCTTCCCATTTGGCTTTTGAAGTTGGTTGATCCAAGCTATTGTTTAGGATTAGATACATGTCATGGGATCCTTTCTTTTTTTTTCAAAAATGGTTGGATATTGCTGGGAATAATCGGGTATGCTATTATTTTAAAATATTTCTTAATGTTGAATTTATTTGCAAATGTCTTTATAGATGCAATGAGTCCACTGTTTTGCATGAAATAGAGTATGATAATGGACCTTTGGAAACGGCGGAGCACGACACATACGAAGGTTTTACATAATAAAGTTTATTAAATTCTTCGATGAAATAAATTGAATCGCTAACATTTATTATATCATTTATGTAAAAAAATCCTTTGTCATACAATTGTTTGTAAAATATTCCTGCACCACCGACTAAAATATTATGATTATAAAACAGCAGGTAACATATACTTTAAGGACATCTTTCCAGAAATAGTTGCTTATTTTATTTATTAGGGATTCTGCATAAAGCCTACCTAGATTTATAATATCTTTCAGGCTTAGTAAATGGTTTATGGTATTTTGCCATTGTACATGTTTAAGAGTGAGCCTTTTATCAATGTTAACACATATATAAATGCTTTCAGATGAATCATTTTCAACCCTTCCTTACTATACCGTTTAATCAAAACACTACTTTTTATTTTAGCTGGTCCCTCCCATAAAAATACGTAGAACATGTCACTGATTTTTTTCTATAATATAATCACTAGGGTTTGGAAGAGAGATGAATAAATGGTTAAGAATTGGTAATTCTAGAGTTTTTATTATTGTTATTTTACCTAACGGAGTCAAATATCTGCGTTTACAAAGCTTAATTAAATTCTGAATTTTCAAGATCTTATCAGTATAGTTAATATCTAATATTCTGTCTAGATCTACATTGAAATTAATACCTAATAATTTAAATTGATTGGTTCCCCAAGCCAGCTTCCATTTTGTTTTAACTGAGTATGTACTGTACCTTTTGGTTTCAATCCAGACTACCCCAGTTTTATCGAAATTAATCCTTAAACCAGATGTTCTTGCAAAGAAAGATAATTCATTAAAAGTTTCATTGAAAGAGATATCTGAACCGTCTAGAATGACTGAAGTGTCAACTGCGAACTGTGATAGATTAAATTCGTAATTGTTAATATGTATACCCTTTATCCTACTATTATTTCTTATATTTATTGCTAAAATTTCAGCACATAAAATAACTGTATGGTGATAATGGATTGCATTGACGACAACCTCTTCCTATGTTAAAAAAATACCACCCTGGTTAACAGATAGGTTAGTATTATTATAAAATATTTTTACCCATGATATAATTGAATCACCAAATTTAAAGAATGTTAACACTCTATAGATATACGCCCATGAAAGTGAATCAAAATCTACAAGTAATATGAGGCCGGGTTAATTATTTTCCTCTGCAAATTGCATAACATAAATGATCATTCTTGTGTTTTCCCCCATATATCGTCAGAAATAAATCCTGTTTGACTTTCATTTGTAATCGTTTGAAGAACAGTTTTAAATCTATTCGCTATAGCACCTTAGGCAATTTTTTATAAACACAATTTAGTAGCGATATCGATCTGTATTTTTTTAGAAACCGTCTAGACTTGTTAACCTTAGGTATAAGTGTAATGATTCCTACTTTTTGAGTAACTGAAAGTTCCCCATTAATGTAACCATAGTTGATTGCCCTCACAACAAAATGCCCTAGGTGTGTACGTGTACAGAATACTTAAAACAAATAAAGCAGAATCGGGGGAACGGTTGTTTTTCATTCCATACAGTGACGAGGAAGCTTGTTTATATGTTAAAACGCCTTCTAGTGAATTCGATACTTCAACTGTTAATTTTGGAATATCAATTCCTGAAAATTCTTTGTCTAATTGGGAAAATGTTACTACTAACATTGTGTCTTTCCAAAAAAAAATTTCTCTTGCATTTTTATTATTAATATTTTTATAATAGTAATAATAATCAAGTTTTGGATCTTGCACCAAGTTAAAATTGCCACACCATATCATATCATTGTTATTCAAGGTCTATGCTAAGGTAATTATCTTCTCAAAGAATGAAATGAAGTCGGTGTTTGGTCCCTACAATGAAATAAGAGTTACTCTCTTATTCTAAGGTAATTATCTTCTCAAAGAATGTAGGGGAGTCGGTGTTCGGTCCATACAATGAAATAAGAGTTAATCTCTTATTCTCGACTGTGAGATCGACTGTGATATCTACAATTATAAAGTGTTCTTCAGTGTCAGCTACATAATTATGTATTTTATAGTCCATGTCTTTGGTGAATTCAATTGCAACGCCACGGACATTGGACTTGCCGGAGCTGAATAAACAGTAATTACCCCATTCTGAGCGAATTAATCTCTCAGTATTCGATGTAGAATGAATATCTTGTAAACAGAATATACGGCACCGTTTGGATTTGATATAATTAAAAACATCTAGGCGATTCTCCGTTGAACCAAGGCCTTGCCAATTTACTGATAAAATACTTACATCAGTCATCTACATGTATAGACTAAATGTAGATCATCAGTCTGGAAAGAATGGAGATACATGTAATGGCAAGATGAAAAAGAAAAAAAAGAAAAAGATGCAGAATGAAAACAGAGTTCTGCATATGTCTAAGTTACAGCTAAGTTTGTTTTGTTAAATTATACTTTGATATAAGGGATTTAAAGTTTTGCTAATTACTATAGTTGCCTCATATAAAATTTGTAGATTATTTGCTAAATTACTCATAATTATAGTTATATTTATAATATTTACACATTAGGTATTGTGCATCCATAATTATTAGGAGGTTGATATTATTATCTTTCTCATGTTATGGCATTGTATATGTCTTATGTCATTCCTGTGGCTATATGTACAATACATAAAAACAATATTTTGGAAATATTTAAGTCAAGGTAAAAAAACTTCAAATATATCAAAGAGTATCTAAACAGTAACCTTTTAAATATTTTTAAATACGAATCTCCTATCTCGTATTTACTACCAGGTATTTATTATAAATATAGGAATAAATCAAATTGTGACTTGATCGAGACATTGTGTAAAGGTTATGTCTTCATTTCACCCACAGATAAAGGCTATTCTTTGCAGTTAAGCTTGTCACCGGACCTTACTAGTAAAATAACAGTATATCCAGGTGTAACCTGGTCCATAAAAACTATTGAGTAATCATTTAAATGTTATTAAAAACATTACACTAAACACCCTATACTGTATACTTGCTATTTGATCAAGACATTGTTTAAAGTTTATGTCCTCATTTTATCCACATATGAAAAAGAGTATGATAATGGACCTTTGGAAAAGGCCGAAAACGACACATACGAAATGTTGCAGTCTCGGTTTGACTGAGACTGTGCATGAGCGGTAGTGAAATATGCTAACTACCGCTCACGCCTTCTAGCTCCGGGTTGAGCAGAACTCAATATTAATAAAATCAATAGTACAAAATTGTAACCATTACGAAGATGGCATGCATATGGTCCCAGTATCTAATAAAAATCTATGCCCCGAAGAGCGAAATAAACATAATGGAATTTAGTTGGGAGCAGCGGTTATGAAGCCTGCATATCACAAGTAACAGTCTAAAGACTCAATTAAAAAGCAGACAGCATATCTTATAAGTGGTTAAACAATACCCAGAGCCTTTAATCGGCCGGAGTAGTGGAACCACTGAATCGAAAATTAATTAGGGAAACAAAAATAAATGAAAAAGTACCACGGATAATTAAATGTAAGTATCGAACTCAGCGATCTCCAAATATCGAATGAATAACAGTACTGATTGCAAGCGCGTGGACCTTTTTAAACGGCCGAAAACGACACATATGAAATATTGCAGTCTCGGTTTGATTGAGACTGTTCATGAGCGGTAGCGAATTATGCTAGCTACCGCTCACGCCTTCTAGCCCCTGGTTGAGCAGAACTCAATATTAATAAAATCAATAGTACACAATTTTAACCATCCCGAAGATGGCATGCATATGGCGGTGGACATGGGGATTTATCTCCCCCATGTCGTACGGCGTATGGTCCCAGTATCTAATAAAAATCTATACCCCGAAGATCGAAATAAATATAATGGAATTTAGTAGGGAGCAGCAAAGGCTATTTTATGCATTTAAGATTGCCACCTGACCGTACCATTAAATTAGCAGTAAATCATTGTGTAACCTGGTCCATTACAACTACTGAGTAATCAGTCAATACTTTTAAAAACATAACTATTAATCGCCCTACACTGTATAATCTGGCTTGCACTTTGAGCAGTTATATTAAACAGGGTCAACACTTCAGTATTGTTCATTGTCCATGTCTTTGCTATATACTCTCCCATAGCATCACACTTTATTATTGCATATTCTAAAAACGTCACACGGTATTAGATAGTAAAAGACAAAGAGAGAAATGAAAAAACACAAAAGCCTTTCATTTCAGTCACCGGAATAGATTGTGATATTAGTCTTGCAGTTATATTTTGTAAGCACAATCATGCAAAAAAAGCAAAAAAGCCAAAAAAAAAAGCATATAATATACTCCTTAATACAAAAGATCAATCGCTCTACACCATCCACAAAATATTGAATTAAGTCAAAGGTTTTATCAGTAAATCTCTATCGTTCTCTTTCACGTTTTAATAATATTCAGAATGTCATCAAATAAGTCAATTTTGTGGCGGGTTCCGTCTGCTGTCCTTCTATATATGGCTCCATTGAAATACCAGGCCTGGTCTATTTGTGTATGGAAAACAAGGTGTTGGATCAGCTGTGCGTTTAGTTTGGTAACATCGTCCACAAGTCGGTTTCCACGGGCTTTGAAGGCATATTGGTGCCTCATTACTTTTGCCTTCTCATTGTTATTAATTAATTTAATCAAGACTGGTTTAGCACGTCCAGGTTTCCCAGGTATCCGGTGTATTGCCGTGACATTTGACGAGTCAGTCTCGATACTCTCCTTCTTGAATATGCCTGATACCTCGGAGATGAGGTCTGCTTCTGTTTTGATGTCCTTTTTGGTAGGTCCTTTACCTTAATATTATTCTTGCGTGAGTACTGCTCATTGTAGTTTCCTTTCGCAAGTGCTTATTTGGACCTAGTGTCGCTATCTTCATTTTCTATATTTGGAGTCTTTATCTGAGTTTCAATGTTTATACGTTCCTTCTTCAAGCAGGTAGTTTCAGCCTCAAGATGCTTCACTATCTCATTCAACGCTTTAGTGTTCTCCTCTTTCACCGAAATTGTCATCTCCATATTCTCATTTAAGTCCGAGATAATTTTTGAGATTGTTTTTTTATAAAGGTTTCCATCAATTTATATGTATTATATTTATATTCTTGATTATCAAAAACATATTGTGGAACCGGTTTATGAAAGTTCAGGAATCATTATGTTGTGGTTAATAAAACATCTCTTGAGAAGACCTAGATGGACTACGGTGAAGGCCTGTCTGAGCAATAAATCTAAGCACCTACGACGTATCCACGCTATACAGTACGCTACAACATAACAAAGAGTATGACAATGGACCTTTGGAAACGGCCGTGCACGACACATACAAAGTATTGCAGTCTCGGTTTGATTGAGACTGTTCATGAGCGGTAGTGGTGAGCGGTAGTGGAATATGCTAGCCACCGCTCACGCCCTCTAGCCCCGGGTTGAGCAGAACTCAATATAACACGTGAAGGCCCCCTACACTCAGTCACTTTGCTTGATATGTGTAAATGTGTAAAATATACTACTCCCTGTGCAACACAACTGAACTTTAATTCTCGATCAGGGACGTTCATATCAACACTCGCAACTCATTTTAGACACACACATGCAATAGAAACGATACATGTTACTATTAAAACGTTTCTGAAAATACACTATATCCATATTTCAGAATAATGTTTCAACATATCAATTATCAAACTAATAAAATATATAGCTGAAATGATAGAAACAATAATACATATCACATAGTTCTTTAACTGAAATTGCATTGACTCAAGATGAGGCTAATACAACGAACGAATGGCTATCCCCAAGTAATTATTTGAGTACTTACAAGATGTATGAACAATTCTTCCAACTGTTGGGGAGAATGTCAATGACCAAGATTATGGCATTTTATAAAAGAATCATTTCACCATATGCCTAACCCATTTCAATTTCTTTAACGTCATTAAAATAAAACATTAAAAAAATAATAAGGTAAAACGAAATAGCACATCTATCCTATTAGAGTGAAATAACTCGCAATAACACGTCCTGAATTAAGGACACATTTCCCAACGCTACTTGGTCATTGAAAAATCATAGGAGTATTTGCAGCCAGCACGCTTCATGGCTGATAAACTCTTTTTAGTTATATAGCTTTGCTATATTGAGGGTAAGAATAGATTAACAACACTTTGTAATTTACTTTAATGAAGAAATATATGTTCATAATTTAGATTTTGAATTCAAAACTTATCTGGTATTTCTTAATTGTTTTTAGACCAAAAATCAGAGCACAACACAATACATATGCAATATTCTGTAATGTGTTATTATGTGTACTGGTCACAAATGCTTTATTGGGTGGGCCTCATAATCTGAAGAAAAATTGAATATCACATTTTGCTCATGAAATTGTATGGCTAACAGTGATTTACAGTTAGTTACCTATAGAAATGTTCTCCCCCGCAAATACAATATGCTCGAAATATGTCCTTAATGATGTGTATGACTCAGCTATCTTGCACATTATACAAATTGACGCTATTACATCCGGCAAGAATCGGAAACAATTACAAATCAGTCGATAATATAAATGCACTATATTGGTTATATGGCTGTAACAAAATATGACAAGAGAACTGTTTGCATTGATCATTTGCTTGGTGCCATCAATTACTAAAGATACCGCCTAATGGTACCTTCTTTTATTCATTTTAATTTGTCTTCATATGAAACTGATTGCAATTTTCAAACATTTTAGCTATCAACTACATAACCATGATCGGAATGGAATGGTATGGGGATATATTCTTTCCAGTCAATATTCATTGCATGGTCATTAAAGTTCTCCGGCCATGTTTTGTTTCATGAATCTGTTTATGTTTATTTAAATCGAAATCAATACACAACAATAGATATTTACAATTCACACATTGCAATATCTGTGAAAGCGACAATAAGATTTTATTTGATAACGTAGAAAAACTTGAACAGGTAAATTAGTCCACAGGTAAATGTTTTTATTAATTATCTGGCAATAGTTGTGCAGCTATAAAATTCAAATTTACCTAATTTCCCCGTGCATTCACGCAGTGGTAAAAGTAGTGTCTACGTCATGCAAATAATACTTATTTTTACTTACAACTTTAAATATGTTTCTCTCCGGGACTATCAAGAAATATTCATATGATGTTTAAATTTGTCAATGGTTAATACTACAAATTCTCCTTTAAACGATACGAAGATGCCAAATATCTCAAAATAATTAAGTGAAGATTACATTAAACACATACACATCCTTCTACGATGTTTGTTTCTGATACAATCATTAAAACGTCGCCCAAGAAATGTAATATCAAAAGTATTAGTGTAAAATGATATCTTTAAAAGTCTTCTTAATTGTAAAACAGATGGATTTGATATTCGAACTTTCCAATGCACATGCTGTCTATTATTACGCGTAGCTTGTTGCTGATATTATAAGTGTTAAGTCGGTCAACTGGTATAGAATGACGAACAGGGCAATCGTACTCGAATTATAAAAACGATCTTGACATTGCCAGTGTGTTATATTGGTCTAACCGTATATTGCTTTGGATAGTGTTTTAGATTGTATATGAAAAGGGGAATACATTAAAACTCTTAAACAAGACGATGAATGCCCTCTGTTGAGGTTATTGACCTACTATAGAGTTTCCTTAACATATTTTAAAACATAGTTCATAAACCTTGAAAACTGAGGGTGTAGGAACATTGTGCAAGACTTAACGATGACTGTTTTGTTGACATTGCTATTAAGGAGTCAAGGTAAATATAAATATACAGATCGAACAGGAAAAGCAGCACTCAAAGACGACAGTCATCCATAAATACACACACACACACAAATAAAGAACAGAACATATTTAAAGATGAATAAAAGTCCAAATAAGACATCACAAACACAAAACGGTTGACAATAGGGCTACCGCCTTGGGACGGTCAGTGTCAAAATATGCCGCTGGGGGTTTAAACCAGGTTCTAGAATATACTGTATGTTAATGTCCAATTTTAATCTAGAGATGGCAATTCCAATACCATAGACATATATCGTCAACCATTTTATGTTAACTTTCTAGTTTCGCATACTTTGCTTGTATTTAGCGTTGTTGTAACTTATTGTTATTTTATTGCATGGTTTGGCTTGTTTTAGTTCAGGGAATGCTTCATTTTCTGTTCGAGACTCTATTCCTAATATCCCATCTAGTACCGAATTTGATGTGCACATTTAGAAAGATAGGACAACAGGGAAAGCCTCTAAAATAAAGATGAAATTAGCTTCTGTTGCTCACACAAATGAGATATAGGGTCCTATAGAAACCACAGCGTCCAAACGCAATGGCATCGTAGGTCCGCACTGTACTGCAAACAAGGACTTAAAAATACAATGAAGGAGACAAAAACTACAGAAAGGGTGGTGAAGACAGGTTTACCGACTTGGAACGGTCAGTAGGCAATAAGGCCTACTGGTTAGCTTGAATCGATTTTATATGCGCACAATCCTCGCTATTATCCTGTCTTCAGGGCCCTAATAGACAAGACAGTGTAAACAAAACTACATCCCATCAAAAGGAATTCTCTAACAATAAAATCCACATCCAGAGAAACTAACTAAAGAAACACATACAAAAAAATAAAACATGTCTTCTTCTTGATGCGTAACACTAAATAAATACACTATACGATGTTTATATTGCATCAACCAAATAATAATAATACTATTAATACAAAAAACACACACTACATTTAATTACAAAATGCCCCAAAAGTTTTTATATTCTGCAACATGTTGTTTATTCGAACATCTGACGTTGTTTTATATTATACCTACACGTCACACGAACATTATCTGAACACGTGTCGTCTACCATCAAATGTTATAAGCACTATTAAGATGCCAACTACTTCAAAGTACAATCAGTGTACCTCCAAATGGTGTTGGTAGCTATAATAAGAGACTACCTTTGCTCGCCCTGTTGATCCCAATGAATTGCCCTAGTATTTACAGTGTGCAATGAATAAACCAGCTATCAATTACTTTTAACAGTTTCATAAATTCAATAAATAGAAACAATGTGTTCGGTAACAATAATAGACGGGACGAGATACATACAACGAATCAGTCACTATCTGTTAATACAATATAAATGATTTAAACGACAAAACAGATCCCCTGTGGAAACACCCTACGTGATGTTTGCTATGTCTAAATATTCCTTAACTTATCATCGCCGTATCAAAAAACGACATAATGGATTTATAATATCGTTATAGACGTGATGATATACTGCGTACTGATATAAGATCACAGCGGGTGTGCCAACATTGTGGGATATATTATGATCAATAGATGGTCAACCCGAAAACCGAATACTGGAATAGCAGAATAAATACACTTTTCTTGGATAAGGAAGACTTAATACTGCCTAGTTTGTAGGATATAAGCCTAGCGGCGATTTCCTTATACAGTCCCGTTTTAATCGGATCATAGTAGGGTCTGTGTTGAGGTGTGTAGACACTAGTGTAAACCCTCAGTGGTATTTTCAACATTGCAATCCTTTACAAAGCGGTATCCTTAGTGTGAACCATTTTATTGTTTTGTGTTACTTCTATTTTCCCGTGTAATAGCTGTTTGTTTTGAATGTATGTTTTTTGTTGACAGTGTTCTGTGAATGCTAACTTTCCTATTTAAAATCGACGGTTGTAGCTACTTCAATTGTGAAAACGTTGTTACAGGTTTTAACTAAAACACTTGTAACCTCTTTATGTTTGTTATATCATATGCCGTGTCTTTTATTTATCATAGTTATTTTACGCGTGTTTTTGGTTGCATGCTACATTTTCTGTTAGACATGTATATACATGTATACTTTCGTTATTAATTCAAATTGTCGGTTGATTTTCCGAAAGGTGCACCCACCTCACTTGATCGGGTGATAGTAATACTGGATGATACATATGATAAAGGAGATGAGTAAATCATGTTCCTTATCATTTATAGTTCCTAAAAACATTGGCCGTCTGCTTCCTGTTATTTTAGAGTTGTCTGCGGGACATCAGCTGCTTTTCTTACAGGTGTAAATACATATTGTACTTTTAAATGACTCAACTCTCTGGTAGATAAAAGTTTGTTTGACATATCGTTACTATGAAGAACACGTATGTGAATTACTATATAACAGATTATATTATGTGATAACAAACGTATCTCGTCAAACAACTGCATTTGTTCTTGGTCATCATGACTTTGGAAAACACCATCAAGCCAGTTAACTTCGCGATATAACGCTATATAAACAAGAAAACATAGTCTTAAATATATTTATCGTGTCCGACAATTTTCAATTCCTCCTTTCATACTTTTTGTCTTTTTTTATATCCAAACATCTTTAACGTGTAAAACAGATGCTCGTCGGTATAATGCACGGAATATAGCAATCACAGCCAACCAAAACAACTCATTCACAACAAACAACAATTACAAGATCAAGATCTTTTATCCACGACAAATCATTTGGAACGACACTCATACGTGATATACTCTAGCTCCTTTGCGCCACAGACAACCACTGATTTTCCCATAGGCCTCTATTTTAGCCTTTATGGCAACCCTGATTTCCCTATATCGCGTAACCATATGTGGCACCCCTTGCCTGAAACTTACATGCAAGTGACACTTAATGAAAACCTTTATTTATTGCAAATCCAATGAGAAGTTAGTAGTTTCCTGGCCCCCCAGTTTTGCATTTATTTCCGCCAAATGTCAACATGTACCAACTTTCATTTTTCAGTCATAATTTTAAAAAATAACTACAAAACTATGTATTAAATGTTCCATTTTGAACATGTTGAAGAAAACATATTTATGTTTGAATTCTGAAGTTGTTTTATTTCAGTCGTTATTTGTATCCAGTCAATGACTTAACATTAGTAAATATTAGTCTCGGATTCCCTAGACTTTTTTTTGACCAATCACAGTCAGTTTTTATTTAGTAGGCACGGATCTAAATGCCTGAATATACACTCAAGTGATATGAAAACGCAACACGGGAATTTCCGCTATATATTGTATGTACAATATGCTGCTTATAATCGAATGGTACATGGCTAAGTAAGACCTTTCCTTTTGGAAAAAATACTAAAACAACAAATAATACAGCAAATAGTATTCCTTCAATGTTTCATTATTCACAGAGTACGCGTTTGGCTCAATCATGTGAGCAAACTTAGGATGCAACATTTTGCAAACTATTTACGTTAAATACAGTACTGAACTAGCTCAATTTTTCAAAGAGCTACTTCAACATTTATGAAGTTCTTGTTACAAAGTGTAGTGTGATTAAAACGTCTACAACATCACAGTTTTGTCCTTTCTCTAGTTAACTGCAACTTTCTTTTTAAAAAACATCTTGGGAATTCTTTGGAATATTATGTGCAATTAAGTGTGCAGTATATACAATATATAGCGGAAATTCCCGTGTTGCGTTTTCATATCACTTGAGTGTATGTATACAATTATGATGGAGTAAACGTATCCCGATCACGCGGTACAGATGAAGGGCACATAACAGAATCCCTGCGTTAATTAACACCACGTGGCCACGTGATGTCCAGACGGTGACCCGCAGAGCGTGCGCGGCACAATATGCATTCCGTCCAGCTACATGTAGTTTCTACTTGATACATAAAAGGGTTTACCATAAGGGTACCTTATTTCAACGGTAAATGGCAAAAGGCCCGCTGAGAGTTTAAACCAGAATAAAGTGTGCCCTAAACACTAATCTATTCCTATTGTCTTCCAAATTAAACCTTTGTATTCTTTGACAAATAAAACACAATTTAAGAACTCATTTAGTCGACAATGTCTTTACAAAAGGAAGGAAAGTTGTATGCGTTGATGGTTGATTTGATCAACTGCAAGCTTCTGGTGAATCATGCGTTTTCAATGATTTCTGGAAAATGCTATTACTTTAAAGAAAACGTACCTTTCCAAATGATTTTAATTTAAAACTTCAAATTGTTATTTTTGTGATAAATATTTCGGCCCTTTGGCATTTTCAGGACAATATTTCATAATTGGGTAGATTTGCTGGTACGGGAGAACAAACGCATTTTCTTTCCTAGAACAACGCTTCAGTTAAACGCTGTAATAGCTGTTTTTAAATACTGGGATTAAACCTATTACCCCCTTTTAACATTAATAGAACTGTTTGTATAGCGTTAATGGCTAAACCTATAGCCATTATAGCCATCACTGATAATAAGATACTTGTGTCAAAGACAAAACAGCATCAGTACATTCGACTTATTTGTTTTGCTTTGATGGAAATGCGACCACATCGCTTTGTGGTGTTACAGTTGACAAGTTTTAAGGATGGGAAATGTTTATTACGTTACTTGTAACTCCTTGGAGGGTGTGGGGGAAGAGATATGTTTGTGTTGTAATGAATCGTGGATGATTGATGAGTTGATCATTAGACATAGCTAGAATAACACAACAGAAGCACGGTATCTGCGATGTGGACTTTTTTTTGCTTCTTGTCTGCGAAATATAATGTGTGTTTATGTGAACAAAATCTGGGTACACTATAACAATCGTTAATGCATACTATGCCTTTGAATACATTAATCGGCATTATAAAAACGTTTGAAACTTCAAACAAATCTTACGCATTACCGCACAAAGAAGATAACCAACACAAATGCTCGAATTTTTTCTATGCATTCCCAAATAATTAAGGGCATGCTAGTGTCATAAGAATAAAGACACGGCATGATAACCACAAATAACGCCGCCACTATATGTAGTTTACACATTTGTTATTTGACATAAGTATGCTAAATAATATTCGATGCATTCTTATTTTATACATAGGCAATGAATGCAGAATTTTTTTTTACATGACTTTGTATTATATAATATAGATCTGAACTGTCCGATTGTATACACCACACATGAACTGATTGCTCTCTTAGAAGCAATGCATTATCTCTCAGCTGACATATCTGAATAAAAATACATTATACCAATATCTGCTTGTCCTGTTTTACAACATTTATTATCGAAAACAACATCAAAAAACCCAAATTAAAAACAGATATTCTAAGTCTGATTTATTTGTATTTAGTTTACGCCAACACAACCCTCCCGGAATACGTGATTACGTTGTTGTACACCACATTTGCATTAATACATCTCTACAGACTGTTTTCTTTGCTTACAATACATTTGCATTAGACGGTTCTTTCTTGTAAAATTATCAAATTAATATCAACATCCGCAGGCTATAGTTGTATTTTGTTTTACTGGAACATTTATCCTATCATTCGCCATATCTAATCAATTAGATGATATCTAAAACAACATTGCGGTCCATCGGAACAAATTTTCTGAATTATGAGTATTAAGTTGATAGCGATTTGTCAGAATGGAGAAGGATTATATTATTTATTATATTCTGTCTTGTTGTATTTAGCATATCGTCTGGCAGTTGGTTTTCTTATTTTCCTATTTTAATTTCGTCTTTTAGCTTCAGGTGAACACGATTACATAGGATTAAAAAACACAACACAAATTAAAGCCAATCTATCGTTATAATATGCCACTACGAGTTTCCTTCGTTTTACTTTTATCGCACAGAAGATACTGAGAGTTACATTCTTGAAGAAAACCGTCAGGCGGATATTAATATAAATATAGATATACAAATCTAACCGGAAAAGCAGCATTCAAGGTCGACAGTCAACCACACAGAAACAAAGATCACTTTTAAACATGAATAAAATACCAAATAAGACATCACAAACACAAAAGGGTTGACAATAGGGCTACCGCTTTGGAACGGTCAGTGGCAAAAAAGGCCGCTAGGAGTTTACTCTACCAGGACTTATACAGTACAATGTTGACCAACACTAATTTCAAGATGGTCACTAAGGCTCAACACGTGAACCAATACTGGGCAGAGCACGTTACATGCAATTCTTAGTTGTATATTCTACCACGCGATGCTGATATAAGGATCAATAGCGTGTGCAGCATCAGCTTTAAAGAAATGTATTACGTGCTATCCACCGCAATGTGTCATTTGGGAACCCACCAAAAGTTTCCCTCGAATATAATACGTTTCTCGTGTGGAAGTACAAAGTGTTTGGCGTAACTTTATTTCCATTACAGTTTGTGCGCACAATATGACCTATTTTTGTTTCGAGGTGCCGTAAAACGCCATTCATTTATTATTTCCATTAGACACGATCGTATAACTTGTTGATTAAAATGTTGGACACCTCATATAATTACATGATTTGCTGCATTTACACGATACGCAAGTGTTATGCTATCGCAATCCGGATTCCACCTATAGTGTCAGTGATATGATTAAGACATTGGGGTTGGTTTGCAACACACATATTCACTATCAGGTAAAATAGAGATAATACATACTGAAACGAGGAACCCGTGAAAGCAACTGACTCAGACAAGAGGAAAGTAGCAGACTGGGATGTAATATACGATGCACTATCTCTCTCACTCCCAAGCAATGGCGCATAAATAAGTACCACAGCATTATATAGAAGACCTCACATGAGTCCTTGCTGAACATTCGATCTAAATTAAATGAGTTGGATAACATTGACGATTACAACACACACACATGAGGAAGTATCAGACTCTGAGGTGATAGACGATGCAGTTGTATGATGCTAGGCTGTACGGTGAATAATATCAGTTATTATTGTATTCAAGAAGTTTGATAAATTCAATAAAAAAGGCACGGATATGAGATAATATTTATCATACAAATGCAACATAACGTACGTTTGTAAGTATAGCTGCGGACGTCTCTCTCTCAACGATGATTCGGCATTCATTACTCCAGTTTATTCTGATTGTAATGTAATGTCTTTATTAAAATCTCACAGCGCAAGTTATGCGATAAAATAATGTGTATGCAGTGTAGCGTTAATAATTACCGAACATTAACCTTTGATCACATACGTTGATAAAATAGAATTTCGGCCAAATAACTTAGGATTAACTGTTTATGAATAGGTCACGGGTGAATTAGTTTCAATTCGGGATTTTTAGTTGTATCATGACCTTTTTACCACTACATCTCGGAATCTTGCTAGTATGTATTAGCATTTCTAACACTATATAGTCATCACACAATAAATATTGAACACACATGCGCACAAACTTATCATCCGCTAAATAAGAAATCGAGATTAAACTTTTGAGACGGAATCTTAGTTAAATTTATAATAAATATTATTGCACCACCATGACCACACATGTTTATTTACACATGCCGGATGATGGAATATTTACTGATACATCTTGAGGGTCGTTCAAATATATTAAGTTATTTTGCATCATAATAAATATATAATTTCTCAAGAAGTCGCCATAGCTCAATGGTAAGCACGTTGGGCTGTACATTAGAAGATTGTGTGTTCGAGTCACAAAGGAGGCAAACGTTTTGTTCTTTTGTTATTCTGTTTAAATCATAATCATACTGCTACCTGAGTACAGATACGATGTGCACTGCTAGATGATGATGTCCTGCATTAAATTTGATCGATTTCGACATGGGCTGGTGAACATGAAGTTACAATACAGACACGCCTACAAAAAATAAAGCGATTTAAATACAGGGTGTGTGGCTTTAAATAAAAAATTAAAATGTTTGCATATTTTCAATTATCCCTATTAATCTCTCAGCGACATTACAGAGCATCGACTTTAAGATAATATTTTAGCAGTGGGTAATTAACATTATTAATCCATAGCATTATTAAACATATAAAGAAGATGTCTTAAAACGGTAGAAAAAGGGTGTTTAAAAATTGGTAAATTTTGGCTTAAGATATTGCTAAGAAGATTTATGAAAACGGACCCAGATAACTTAAAGGGAAGGCTCATTCTGAGAAATACATCATAACATCTTAGAAAACGCACTTACTTTCCCTGTCCGATCTTTTTATATTTCCTTACCATGTATTTATTACACAGTTTTACATTTTGTTCTTCTAAGCCATGGTTTTACACTTGATTAATTGTCCTTCAGAGATCATATATTTTACTTATAAACGTTCAAACATTATACAGGAAGGTGTCCTCTAAACATCAGAAGTAACCGTGAACAATTAATCATGATTATGGAATAGATTATAAAAACCGATACGGATGATAATTACTTCTAAACATCTAAAACTAAATGATATATTGCATGCACTTGTGAATGACATACAAAACAATAATATGGAAATAATTAAGCTTTTCATAACTCGAGTACGATGGATTCTACACTTAATCTATACTTAATCTCAAAATATGCTTCAGGCTGATGAAAGTAGATATAAAAGTCGGACAGGAAATGTAGCATTCAAGGGCTACAGTCAACCAAAACTTGCACAGAAACAAGCAATAATTACATAGATGAATAAAAGGCAAGATAAATCATCACAGATATGCTGATTTTAAACGCGTCGGTTAGATGTTGAGTGAAGCATAAGTAGCTATATTACTCTGAATCTGGATAACCCAGGTTCGAGCCTTATTGGAAGAATTAGTTTTCCATCGGTGTAACCCGAGGCAAGACACTAAAAGAGTATGAGAGTGGACCTTTGGAAACGGCCGGACACGACATTACGAAATATTGCAGTCTCGATTTGATTGAGACTGTTCATGAACGGTAGTGAAATATGCTAGCTACCGCTCACGCCCTCTAACCCCGGGTTGAGCAGAACTCAATATTCATAAAATCAATAGTACAACATTTTAACCATTCCGAAGATGGCTAACCCTACCCTTATTTATCGTATGAGGACGTCCTTTACCTCTCTCTTGGTCGACTCTTAAATACTAACCTAATATGTGTTGATCAGTCGTTAAACAACAAATATATCGCGTTTAAGTTTTGTTTGGTAATCCTAATTTCGAAGCTTACTTCCTTCACTGTGAGTCAATGTAAATATTTATGTTACACGTATATTGTAGCAACATTACGTCTAGTTTGGTTAAATTAGCGACATTGTATTCCCTTTAACATGCGTAATGTTTGTATAACTACAACGATCCTCCATCAAGGCTACCATTACCAAAAATAAACGTAGAAAAGCCCTCGCATTATCGTAATGATGATCTATTTTTAAGGGACTGGAGGTGATCTGGAAGAGATATATTGATATCAATCCAAATACAAAAACAAATAAAAAAAACACAAAAAAAAAAACACAAATAAATAAATAAATTAAAATAAATAAATAACTGTCTTAGTGAGAGTTTTTAAAGGCTGACTGTTTTATGTGAATGTTACATTTCTTGTTCAACTATGCATCCATTTTGATGATTCACTTATTTCAGATTATCTTTATGGACATTCACTTTTAAATATATGTACATATTAATATCTGTGTTGCTATCACAATACAGGAATTAGATTTAAAGTGGGCCGGCACAGCATATTTACAATATTGCTGGTATAACAATTAACAACTCTGCAATTAAATGCGTAATGTTCTTTTATTTTTCAAATAAAAATACGAAGTCGAAATAATTTTCAAAAAGACTACTGCGTAACGTCTAGCAGAGATTTAAGACTTATGAAGACATTTCATGCCGTGTCATTTTATCATGCTTAATGCTAGCAATTTGTCATAATTGACGACATGCCATGATGGTTTCAATGAAATCTCTCTATAGCTTTGCAAGAGGATGTCATTAAATGCTTGCCATTTGTGCTCTCCATCATACAACCGTGGGTATTCTTCGAACTATCTTGTTTAAAGTAGCAATCTCACCAACAATATCCACATTTTAGAACAGATGTACACCGTTACTAAACATATTAATTGCGAGGTGTATATATATATATATATATATATATAACAAACACATACTCAGAATCCAAACTCTATAGACACAATTTAAACTTTAATCAGCCTGGCCAATCTCCAAAACTGGAGCGTCGAATTAAGAGATACCAACTCATAATTCATTTTACGCACATACAATCGCGGGTATTTTAAGAACACGTGAACATACAATACACTTTTAATCAGCACACATACATTATTGTATAACCTAGAAACTTGGATATGGTTTGGATAAATGATTTTGTAGTGTAATTTTGCCGATACCTGACGGGTTAGTGCCTTTGATAATTGAAACGAACGAACAATGCCTGCATGTATTTGATCAATTTTTAGGCCCGGTCAACCTAATCGCTAGTGGGCGCTGTGTAGCACCCATAATGCTTCCACCGAATAACGCTCCCCGGGGAGCGTTATACGTAGCGATCCCTCCATCATCTTCTTCTTTATCATCATCATCATCATCATATTATTATTTTATTTATTTTTATTTTTTTTTAACAAATTATTTCAAGATGTTTACGGTCTAACAGCGCTGTATTTGACCTAATCTGCTCAAAACGATATCTGCAAGTAAGAAATATTTTTGATACGTTCTTACCTGTCGAGACTAGTCAATTTTCATCACAGTGTGCGTTTGTGTCTAACTATTTCGATAAAAAAGAGATATATAAATACATATATTTGACATATTCAAATCTGACGTAAGTAAAATGCTCAGAGGTGCATTTGTTGCACATTTTCTCTTGCATGTCCGTTTCCGAGGCTTGTGTTTGTATATCCGTATACAAATTATATATGATAATCCTTGTGTTATTTTACATTGCCTATTAATGCTGTCTTGTTTGTTAAAGAATATTGCAAATAGGGTAAAAGTGAGGTTTGATCCACCCTAGAACCTGGTTTAAACACCGGCGGTGTTTTTGGCTACATACCTTCCCACGGCTGTAGCCCTATTGTCAACCATTTTATGTTTGTGATGTCATTTTGCATTGCCCTTTATAGAAACTTGTCAAAAGTCCCGTCCAATTCATCGAGTCGCCATCCATAGCATACATGTTATTGAATATCGCGTTTTACAAACTTAATAAAGCTTCATCATAGATATTTCTTTATTGGATTGATATCGTACGACATTGTCCTTTATGGGATTGATATCGTACGACATTGTCGACATATATACACACATAGATTGGTGTAGTGTTATGTTTGTGCCGAGAAAATGGGGTATTTTTGGGGCCGCTCTCGCTTCAAAATGTAATCGCGGGTCAGTCGCGACTGTTGGCGCTGGTATTACCGGTCTCCAGACATCCGATTAGAATCAAAGTATATGCAAACACAGTTTAGGAATTACTCTATATATACATGCAATGTTTGTG
Organism: Cyrtodaria siliqua; assembly: GCA_037043455.1. NCBI lineage: Eukaryota > Metazoa > Mollusca > Bivalvia > Adapedonta > Hiatellidae > Cyrtodaria > Cyrtodaria siliqua. The sequence goes on along the minus strand of JAWPHD010001461.1, from coordinate 63,861 downwards.
TTCTGGAACATTAATCTTCAAGTAATTTAAGCACTGAAAGATGACACCATCCTTTGCGTGTTTGATCGGCGGATCTTGGAAAGTATCCTCCCGAGCTCGATCATGAGTGTAATAGTGTAGTATAGGCAACTTTTGGTTATGCGTTTCTTTTTCCTTTCAGTACATTAAGAACGTTTTTTATTTAGGCACGTCTATAAGTCATAGAGTTATTGATATTTAGGTGATTAGAGCAAAGTGTTAGGACATTATCGGCTTTTAATATCATTTTTTTCAGATGAAAAGTAATTACCATTACGCGGTCCCGCCTTAATTCTATTAAGCGACGGGAAAGCTTATATTAGCAGGATTTTATAACGGTTATTTCGTTAATAAAACACGTTTTTACTGAAAATTGGCGATAACATATTTAAAATTACCAATTGAATGTTTTAATTTTACAATATGCAAACTGCTTAAGCCGCAATTAAGGTTTTATTTCATACCCCAGCCAACCCCATTTTCGCTTTTTGGAGAAGTGCTTGAAAGGGGTATGCACGTTAATACGCGGACCACGTAATGCGCACTCGGCAAACGGACGTATCTTAAATATACTTCTTACATTTTGCTAAGTACCAAGATTTCAATTCGACATTTTACGGTGGATGGTTTAACCAAGCGCATAAAACTCAACAATTAATTTTGCTTTTTGATTCATTTATGTCACATTTCATTATTTTATAGTGAAAACATTTCACCATACAAAATACAGTTTCGCGCGGTTTACGGGGTTTGTGGGGTAAAATGGTGAAGTTGATCAGGAGTGGTTTTGTGCTTAGTAGTAAATGATAAGAAATAGAGATAAAAATGATTTTATTTAATAAACGCAAAATGAACGACGAATGCATATTTTTTTAAACGCTGAACACTGAACATGAACGCAACCACTGAAATGCAGTTTTAAAAATGTATTTTTAAATCTCACGCAAATGCGGAATCATCTTGGGTTTATGTTCCGAATGACAGAATGTTTTCAAAAAACATGACCGCGGCAAGCATCCGTGATCTTTTTCGTATTCCTGATATAAAACTTGCCATTTAGTGCATTTTTTAATTCATCGTGCAATCCACAATAAAAACACACGAAGATTTTATCCTTTTTTCGGATAGAGATCTATGTGTTTTATGTGGATTTTCGTTTGTTCATTTCACCCAAATATCATCAAAAGTGTATATGAAACGCGCGATTTATTTGGTTGAATTTAGTTGATCTTCTTGTGAATATTGATAAGATGAAAGGTCGATCTGACGTGACCTCTAAGGCGGAGTTGTCAGATCCTATCATGAGCGGAGAGTATCAATGCGTAATTAGAATATGTTTTTAATGAGATTGGAATGCAAACGAGCACAAACGAAGCGCAAACGGAATGCAAACGGAACCCAAACGAAATGCATTTTTGTGGTACTTGAACATATCTGAGTCTGTATGTGTCGCCGTGCCATATAAAACAATTCATTCATTCATTCATTCATTCATTCATTCATTCATTCATTCATTCATTCATTCATTCATTCATTCATTCATTCATTCATTCACATTCATTCATTCATTCATTCATTCATTCATTTATTCCTCTTCAATTAACCATGAAGTTAATTCTTAACAAACAACCTTGAGACATGATACTTAAGTAAACACCATTAATGTTTTCTTGGATTAAACTTTATGTCATTATCTTATTGTTGCGTTGAAACATGTTGGGTCTCACTTTTGAAAGATCTGCCATTATGTTAATACATGCTTAAAATAAACGCATTAGTTGTGGTTGTTGAAACCACCAACAACTTCGTCCTTATTGTTGCCTTTATGTCAAACTGTCTTCGAACGTATTCTACAACATATCCACTTTCATAGAACATTGAGGATTTAATGTTGTGTTATGTCATTGAAAGGAACACTTACCAGTAAACCCGTCGTAACCGTAGTTTATTTGACAGGCATGATTACATTTTTGCTGGGAAATCAATTAACTCGGAGATATTGAGAGAGACGAAACACAAATTGCCATTCATAGGGATACTTTTTTTTAAAAAGAGAGATGGAATCACGATGAAGTAATAGTTAGAGTAGGGTCTCATTGAGTTGGTTATTTTAAACATCGGGATGGGCTACGCCCATCGAGGTGTTTAAATTAACCAACGAGATGAAACCATACTCTATTTGTTTTGTAGCATCTCCATTTCAGCTCCCTGCCATACTCCAACTTCCAATAACTGGTAGTTGTAGTACACCATTTATTCTGACAGGTTTTATTTTCAACTAAACAATTTACACCTGTGCTATTACAAAGATAATGTAGCGTCTCCGTGGCCGAATGGTTAACGACGGTGCGTTGTAAACTTTTGCCTCTCACCGCTGTGGGTTTGAATCCCACTGGGAGCTCGACTTGTAAGTAAGGAAGTGTCGATTCTTACGGATGGTTGGAGGTGTACAGTACTGGTTCTACCCAGGACAAATGGGTGGTCTGCCTTCACCACAAAAAATCGACCGTCATATGTAACCGTGTATGTGTTGAAAATGACGTAAAACACCATACAAACAAACATGGTCAGTGACCATGCTACACATATGATATAGAGTCCAATTGCTCCCATTTCTCAGTTGTTTTATCGTAGTCATGCAATGAACTCAATCTCTAAATGTATTAGTAAATGTTCAAATCATATTTGGACTGAAATTATGAATTATTCATTCATGTTGTGCTCTGCAACAACTGTCTTATTTCTCAATGTAGCTCTACTGGCCAGCAGGACCTGCGTGTTATCGCGCTGCCCATCAAGGTGTGATCTGGCGTGGGCGTGGACGTTATAACGCGGGATGGCTTGGGCGTCGACCTTAGCAGCACCAGTTAGCAACGTTTACACTAAAGTCACTGAAACCGCTGCCCAAGTTTTCTCAGAATGTATAAGGATATTTCTGAACAAAAAGTACACTATAGAAGAAAGAAACAGTCAATCGACTTCCAAAATAGCCAAACCCGCAACACATTTCTTCCCAAGAACCGCAGCATATATGTTTACATTTCCTTAATTTAGAATTGAAACAATCAAATTAGTATGTTTTCCCATATATTTCGAGGTCGGGTTTGAAGAGTTATGCTTCTGTAAGAACCAGTACCCTACACAACAAATAGGTCAATCAGGTCCCAAACATGCCATAACTTTAGAATTCGTATACTTAAAAACATGTAAAAAGTGCAGCACATTTTTACATATGTAAACTATCAAGTCTGTGTGTTCCTTTCCAATCCCGCGTCTCATGGTCAAGCATGTCTTCGCCGCGGTTGTCCCAAGTTTGTATATATAGATGTCATATGAGTAACTGTAAACTTGTAAGGTTAACATAAATATATTGGGAAAAGCTAATAAAGATACTTCTTTGAATCACAAGACATATAATTTGACTATATTGCATGACTGTACTAATAGCGAGTGGTCCATTATCAAAGTTATTCAAATGGTGACTGGTAAAATGTAGCTCATGGAAACTATAATAATAATACTATCTTTATTTCAAGAGGATTACATATTTGGCTACTAGCCAGTCGAACATTAAGTCCTCAAACAAAACAGAATATATTTACAGTATATACAAACGTGATTAAAACAATGGTACAAGAAAGAATAAAATATGTCTAGAAACTTCATGATTTTTATAAAATGTTGTATCAAGCCGATCGTAATAATACTATGACAAGGAAAGGAAATCTATAAGCAACTGGTTTCTGTTCAATTATTTTTGATAGTGTACATAGTAGTGCTTGTATAATTAGTAGAAATAAAAAAATAATAAGCCAAACTATGCGTAGTAAGCACATTATATCAGAAGGAGATTGTAAAAACTTTAAGGCGGACATGCAGTTGATTATATTGTACAACTTGGTCACGTTTTTATACAAAATAATTTAAATAATTAATAAATGACCAAGTATTAACCATAAAAACGTGCGTAACTTATGTATTTTATAAAGCTTGGTATGAAAAGGTTATTTACCAACTAAAGGATTTAATTGATGAAAAATGGAAACTGTTGAATTCTGTTGAAGAATTTAATAACTTGTATAATTTGAATGCATGTGTTCTAGCATATAACGGAATAATTGCAGCAATAAATACTTATATTAACAAATATATTTCCTCAAAATTTAAACTAAATGCCAAATCCAATTCTTTCTTTCAATATGTATTTGGTCTGCCATTTCTCGGGCCTTGCGCCGGTAATTGCCGTTTTTTGTGCGATTACCGGCTTACTGTTTTTTTAGTCGAATTTACCGGAGTAGTGGGGGGAGGTACCGTTTTTTTAGTCGAATTTACCGCAGTGGTGGTGGGGGGGGAGGGGTGTGTGTGGGGGGAGGGTTTCGACAACAAATCAGTATTTTTTTTTACAGAGTTTTTATACATAGGTATTGGTTTTGGCATTGGAGGCTCGGTATAAAAAAAAGCCGGTAATAAGTCAATAGTGTGGGTTGGCGAATCGACAAGTTTGATTGGTTCAATAGAACCTCGTGACTTAAAGCATTTCCTGTTTATCAAAAGATCTTCCATTTTCAAAACATGTGCAAAATAAACAAAGGGTAATGATTGATTTAAGTGCGTATCGCTCTAGAATTGGTTCTTTTGCTACGTTATGTGATCTACGACATATTAAGATGGTTCTTATTAAATACTTAGCAAAGGAAATTATATTGTATATGTATTGCATAGACTGTTATTATTCAATTTGGTGCTATATTTATGAATCTGACAAACAACAATGCCAATTTTGGCATAAACAAGTGCTGCTAGGAGCAAAGTGATAGCCGAGTTATTATTTGTTAGCTTTGTGCCCAATTTGGATTGATTCCAGAAAGCCAATATTGAGTCATACTCCATATTGACATCAACTGTGATAACTTAGACGTTGATGTCAATTTAATTGTTGCAGATCTGTTTATTATTAATATTAATCATTCCAATAATATTTGAATGTAATACAAGTTAATATTCTCATAACACACATCATGACTTGCTTCCCTTGGCATGAAATGAATCAAGAAAGAATGATCAACTTAAAAACAACAACATATAATTATCTTGATATTTAATTTAGTCTAAATAAATGATACAGTTTGAAATATTTCAAAGAGGGAACAGTACTACATGTATATAGACAAAGCAGTGTAAGCGTTATACCTATAACGTCAAGAACACAGAATGTTAGTTGTATTTGTTTTACAAGTGTGAACGATGAAATCATAGTGATCATTTCAGATGCGAACCGGAAGGTCAGAGTTGTTTAAGCAATTGTTTTGCATTTTTGACGATTGCTAGGGTAACCACTGTACATTTTTGATTAGAACTTAACACGAGTATTTTATTTGCATTAATCAGTGCACGCATTTAGTAACCATTGTGTTACTTGGATATGTCCGAGTGAGTAGCGAACAGTGTAGACTGATTATGCGCAGTCTGATTCCAGTGTACACTGGTCGTAGTGGCAATAAGCTTATGTTTTCATCTAGTCCGACATTTAATACAACACAATAGTATGTGCATGCCAATGTTTCGTGGGAAATGCATAGGATTTTGATTACTTAACGTTGTTTTGTAAATCTCAAACAGTAATGAGTAGATGTTCGTAAAATAATTAAAATTTATGGAACAAAACATTTTTTAATAACGCCGACGTAGCTCCTTGTATGCAATGCAATCCTACAACTTGATTGCAAAATCCAATATTCCACAATGCCAAAATCGGTCTAAATTAGTACGGTGGTAAGGGTTACAGACTGGTTTTATGATAGTGACCTATTCTTGAGACACAATAATAAACTACATGAAAGCATTAGCAGCTGCCTTGTAACCTTTTGGTAATGCATATGCATTGTCAATCCGGAATCTCGAGCTCGAATCCAGTGTTATTTCAATGATTAGGACAGCTTAGATTGTTGATGTTTCTTCCTCGAACGTCGGAGTCAAAATGATGTCAGGGTATCAGTTTCTCTTTTTTCGTTTACACTACTAGCCAATATATAAAATAGATACAAAAGTCGAACAGGAAATATGGCAATCCAATAACTCAGCAATCTAAAACAAAACACGCATTCGAAACTAAATATTGCATTATTGACTAGAAGTATGTGACAACACACAAAACATTGTTGATAAATGAATGTAGTCTGAGAACTGACAGTGCCATGAATACCGCTGGGGTTTAAATCAAGGTTTAAGGCCCACCAAAGCGCAACTACTGTTTTCTTTTGGTAGGTACATTATGTCATACTTTCTCAGCATTTATGTACTGTATATTATCTCTAATTAGTACAGATTATGATAAACAGATTTTATTTACAAAACACGTGTGCCTAAATAGTGAATGCTGATCATTAATAACATACCACGAAAGCGTTCGATCTGCAATGTTCTGGTAAAGTGTACCAAATCTGTGATATTTTGCCAGAAGGTAAATAATAACTGCCGAGACGCTCTTTCCTGTGGGGTTTAATAAGTATCACTTACTGACATGTAATTGTTTTATGAACACTAATATAAAGATACAGTTGTGACACTAAACAGATATTAATCTTATATATATAAAAGCATCCCCGTACATCCAATCAATATTGTTAGTTTTAGTTCCCACAGGGATTGTATGACTTTCATAGATCCAGTTTCATCCTTTAACACTTGTGTAACTTATACAATGTTGAAGGTTTTGTGTTCACCGATATTTTGGCCTGTTTTAATAGGATTTTCCTTACCTTTTCCTTGTGATCTTGAATTAGACACTTGTGTTAATAACTCTACATTTCTTAGATATAAGTCATGTGTACGTCTTACACCGTTAAATTACTTACTTCGGCAACCTTATTCCATGTTTCTTCCAATAATTTTACCAGGATTATTAATAACGGATCAAAAGATTCTTTAAAACCTCCTGTTTGGAAATCATATCACGTAACGTCTCCATTCAGACATCGTTTAGTTCAATCCAGACATGCTAGACGCAGAGTGTTTCCATCTATAAGTAAGTGCAATGCTAAGAGGTGCATTTGTTGCAATTATTCACTTGTAAAGCCACCATTAAATCAACTGTTAATGGTAAAACATTTAATATATAATGTCTAGCTTCAAATGTTGATTGACGTACTTCTCACGTCATTTATGTTTTGACTTGACTTTAGTAACATCACTGTTCAACCTGTTGAATATATAATTTATGATAATGATGCAACCAAAGACTTTAAAATAAAAGCTAGACAAATAGCAGGACTAAAGTTGATGTAACACTTGCAGACACCATGTCCACTGGGCCTTAATAATAATATTTATCGACAAGGAAATATTTCAAAAGAGCCTTATATTGACATTTTTGCTATATTTTCCATTCAAAAGCGTAAATCTAGGTCCCGTGGTTATAGATCTAATGGTAACATCAAACTGAAATCCCGTATTACTATTTCAGTCGCTGATTTACATACTATTTTAAACAGTATGGAAAGCACTAGATGCTTTCTTGTCTCATCACTCTATCCATTTCTTCACTTAAGCTGATTGACGGGGGACTTCTGTGATTGATTTTACTGCATGCCGTGGTCAGATCTCCCAATCCATTGAGGACTTTACTATTAAATAATGTAGTAGCGAATATGCTGACCTTTAATTCCCTTTCTACTTGGAAAACGACTATGTGTAACATCATAGATACCCGAATTAACTTCTATACGGCTAACCCCTCCCTACTCCCCACTAGACCTAGGTTTTCAATTCGTAACTTAAAATCGGGAATCAATTCATAATAAGTTTGTTTTAGTTCCTGCTGATAAAGCAGCTAATACAGGAATTAGTGTTTGGCGCCTTCATTACATCAGTCTTTTGCCTCAGGAAATCGGGAGTTCTAATTCGTATACTCCAGTGTAATCTACTGAAGATACAGTATTGAGATAAATAAGGGCATGAATTATATCATGAGGGCTGAAAACACGACGTGCTTCTGATTGACAAACTATTGTATATTGTGTGATATATCACATTTAGAGTTAGATTATTTGAATTTGATATAACATTGTGTTAAGGTTAATTTTAATTCTAACATGGAAGACGTTATTTTCAGTATACACAAGCAAATACAACAGTCAGATAAAATATACCATACAAAATGAAGTGAGTGGGGTAAATCAACATCTCCTTTAACGTATTTTGGTCATATTGCGTATATTATATACTGATACACTGTTTGTAATTCAATTAGATGTGATGTTTGTATATCAGGGGTATGTATGCCAGTCATTTAAATGACTTTTGATATAAAAAAATAAAACCAAAGCACAAATATCTCTCTTTTTCTGTAATAAAAGGATGGGTCTTTAACATTTTTAATTGTTAACTCTTTTAGATGAACACCGACACATACTTTTTATCACATTTATTTGATAACCTCATAATTCTCTATTATATATATATTTCTTATTATTATTTCTATAAGTTTGTCCTGCCCATCAAGTTTGCCAAAAATGCAATTTTCTGTGATTTCTTTTGTTTCATTAGAATGTGTGCTGAAATTACAAACTTCAAAGATATCTCCTATTTTTATCATTTTAAGGGTTTTCTTACTTTTGTATTGATAACTGGTTAGCTTCCCATAACTTTTTTTCATTTGCTTTCTTTTTTATATCTAATATATCGGGTGATTTCTAAAGCCATATCCAATTTTCAGCTGCTTCTGAATTTAAAACCCCACTTTGGGCTTTGGGGTTGTATTAATAAAGATTAATATTGCTAAAAAGTTAAATCAGCAACACATCATTTTTTTCCAGAAACTACCTAGTAATATGTTAGTCTTCATAAAAAACAAGGAAATTAAAAATTCTTGTTATACTGATATTTACCAGAGGGCACCCTTAAAGCCCGCTTTAATTCCAATGCTAGTTCTTGCACCACTAATCATATTTCCAAATTTTTAACAAATTGTCTTACTGCCGTTAAAGATCACGTTAAACAATATGATAAAACTTATGAAATCTTTGGGATTAATTTATTTTGGTCTATTAAACATTCAGGAGACGTTCTCGTCTCCTTGATCAAATTTGCAATAAACATAATGCTTCATCTAAAAGAACTTATGATTTTTCTGCATTATATACATTTTTACCACACCACCTTATCGAAGGCAAGCTTATTGCTCTCATTCAAAACACTTTAACCAAGGAAAATACTACATGTTTGGCCTGTAACAATATTAAAGCATTTTGAAGTAACGGCATGTTGGACAATTAAACTCTGTGGAATTGCCAAGAAGTTTGTGAATCACATATTTTTCTATTAGATACTATTTTAGTCAGGTATGGAACTACCGTTTATAAGCAAATTACTGTTATCCCTATGGGTACGAACTGTGCACCCCTTGTCGTAGATTTGTTTTTATATTGCTATGAAAGAGATTTCATGATGAGTCTTTCACCAGATACTAAGGCAGATGTTATTGAAGCCTTTATTGACACCTCTTGATATCTGGATGACATATTGAACATTGACAATCCTTTCTGTTTTACTATGGTTAGTAATATATATCCTAAAGAACATAACTATTAATACTTAATTTCTCGATTTACAACGCTCTATTGAAAATGTTGAAATAATTAATAAAATCTATGACGAGAGAGATTTTTCATATTTTAATTATCCCCATTTGGATGGGAATGTTCTCCGTGCAACATTTTATGGGGCCTATGTGTCTCCACTTATTCGTTTTTCTAGAGCTTTTACTCGCGTTGAGGACTTTAATATTCGTAATCTTTGTATAACTAACAAGAAAAGCTATAATACATGTAGTATATCATGGGGAGTACGGTCATGTGTGAAAGGCAGTGAAAGGATGATATTATTAGCATGACATATTAGCAAGAATTTGACTGATCAATTATCAGTCAAGTGACACATCTCCAAAATTGGGGAGGTGACAACATCTGTGTTTGACAACTTCAGTACTATATAAATAAAACAATTAAGTTATATAATAATAGTATTCAAAGCTTTATAGTTTAATTGTCTTTTTGTTTTTGTCTGATTTCAAAATGCCAGTTTGGATGAATGTATTATATACAGTAACAAACGTTTTTATATTTCACGATAAGGGTAACACTATACAACGTATATATGGCCGCTTCACTTTTATGGAAGCGCAAATAAATATTATGGAATGATTTTTTAACACTAGTATAATTGTGTAATGAACAATTTTATCATATGTATTTATTTTAAAGTTGTGGTTATCGCAGAACGAAGTTTGTTCAGCTCAGTACGAGTTCCAGTTTCCCCGCCAAGACTCGAAACTGGATGTCTTTTCTCGAAAGAAAAGCAGAGCGTACACATAATTAATCAGCCAACTTATATTTCGATTACATATATTTTACTTCAAATAAACTACAACTTATACTGTATATTTACATAATCCATTCTGGACACTGATCTTAACTCTTAAGACATGGCCTTTGAATCGGCCAGATGAAGCTGCAGGCTTATACATTAATTCCAACACTTCATTAAAAAGAAACCCAGTGAAAACCAGCAAATTCAGCGACGTACAAGTCCCCTATATGTGTAACCATCTATCTTAAAACTGCACATTCCTGCCAAATTTCGTAAGACAGCACTCAAGAAAAAGTAAACTTATTGATATTTTTTTTTTTTATTTATATTAACAGCAACCTTGAATTTTGACCAAACGACCTGAATAACAGTCCAGTGTATAGTAAGGTCTTAAATGGGCATGATAAAAATGCCAAAATGAACATGGGTGTTTGGGGTTTGGAGGGATCCCCTATGGCTTAAGACAAATGTACAGTGGTCGTATTCTACACCACACAGGGTGATAGCTATTTGTAATCAGTTACTTTACTAAGTTTACTAGACTGTATTTTTATATAAACATATCAATGGTATCTATGGCTAGAAATAATGAGAAACTATAAATGTGTCCATGGGACACGGATGCCCACACTGAAAACAACGTAAAAGTTGGTGTAAAACGTAAAGTTTGATAACAAAAAGGATTGTTATAAAAGGGGCCATACTTCTTGTAATACTCGATTTTGACGCAGAATTGATATGCACATTTAAATATTATAGGTAAGTACCCTGTAAAGTTTGAAAAGTAATGGAGGAAAACTGTGGGAGGAGATAGACGCAAGATACGTTAACGTAAACTTATACTGTATATAAAAGATAAAAAAGGGCCAAACAAGATATTGTGGCGTAAATGATTAAGAGAAAGGGGCAATAACTCCGGTAATTCTTGGTCGATTTTGACGCCGTAACGATATGCACATCTTGACATCATAGGTGAGCATCCTGTAAAGTTTCGAAGCGATCGGTTGAAAAGTGTGGGAGGAGACAGACACAAGACATTTTTACGTAAAAATTGACGAAAACAGTTGCCATAACTCCAGTAATACTTCCTCGATTTTGATGCCGAAACGATATCACACCTTGACATCATCAAATAAATCGTCGGTTGTTAATAAAGTTAAATTCATTTTTCAAAGTTTTGCAACACTAGTAATTGCCCTTGAGTGTGACTGTAAAGGTAACCTTTGAAATCAACTGATACAAAACTAGAAGGATATTCCACAGAACATTTGGGTTACTTGCCTTGTTGTGTTCTTATTTCAGTGTGTACAATCTAACTATAAAAAGAGGCATAACTCTGCTAAAATGAAAGTCGGTAAGTTATAGGTCACGCTTAACACATTTTTTTAAGTTAACATGAAGGTGTGTGTGAAATTTTAGGAACATAGGCCAAATACTTTTCACGTTATTATGGCCAAGGTTAGGTTACAGGTTAAAGTGTGATGGGCGATGGCGACGACGATAGACAAAGTGCTCCCTAAGTTCTCCCTTAATACAAAAATATGATTAGGAAATCATTGGATTGTCTTCCTTTCACATACAGACATAGTATAGTAATGTTTATTGGTTTCAAGTACAGAAGAAATTCAACCGGAAATTAATGACAAAATCAGGGGCAAGTCCGATTCAGGGGCATGTTATACAGACATTTAGGGGTGTATTTCTGATTTAGAGATGATGGAATCTATGTAAGCATAACGCATATTTTCTGATATAATTATTTCTGAACTCCAGTTAAGCAGTTTTCGGTAGTACTAAAATTTAAGAAATCAGCATGAAAAAAATAAAAATTGAGAGTGAAAATCAGCATTGAAAATTAACTAGTTTAATAAAGTCATATTTTGAAGTTAAAAGCAAAAACATTATAACATTTACTCTTTAAAATAATTTTAATCGGCACTGCAGATTTATTTAGGTGGTAAAATACCCTTTGACATGGATGTTTGTCTGGAGCTCTGAAATTACAATAACAACTCATGTGTTGTTTTCTTTTAATTGTCTTACAATAACGAATAATACACTCTCATGGTTTCAACACATGAATATTTACTAAACCTGTCGGCCATTATAAAGATTATGTAGTCGGTCACATGAGTATTGATTGTAAACACTTTCTCTATAAGTTACCTATTATTCATGTCTGACATAAACATTTTGCAACTGCATCGGTTCAGAGATAATCAGCTCCCAAATACTTATTTCATAACGTATTTCGTCAGCATGTTTCATTCCAAGGTGCTTTGAATAATGATTAAATTGATTGATTTCTTCCAGAATATATCAAAAATGTGTCCCGTTTCTAAGACAAGACAAAATTAATCCATTCGCAACATCTCTTACACTGCTCCGCAGCATTACTCGAATGTATATCGAATGTATTTCTAATGTCACCATATTGGTTATGTCATACTAGCGTGACCCTCATTCCAAAAGTATGTTTCTGCTATTTTCGGCAGTCTGATGTACTCGAGACACTGATATTGAACTACTTATGTCAGTAGTTAGATCGCAATATCTCAATTGCATCCGACTGCCGAAAATAGCAGATACATAATTCTGGAATGTTGACCGTATATCCAGACAAGATCAGACAAATGACGAATATATTTAAATTGCACATTGGTGACTTTTGACTTTGCTATCTCGGCGGGTTGAAACGAGATCATAGGAAGAGTGGTATTGTCAGATAGGAAATTATTTTCTGCACGCGACAGTTGACAAGGTGTATATATTTGATATATTTGTAAACATCTATAATAACAATTCTATAAAGGAAATAATCAAAAGATGCAATTTCCTGTGTCACGCCTCCTCCCCACCTGAAATTATATCTCAAATATTTTCCAGTTAATGTGCTGGATATAGGTCAATAAGGCGTTCAATAAACGGTTTAACTTTCTCATTCTCAAAACTTAATACATTTACTTCCTTACTTCCGTGTCGGAAGTAGCTATGGTTCAATTTTGACTGGTTCCCAGTTTTGCGTTCGCTAGTAAATACTAAATTGACACACAAACTTTTGAGTCTTGTTTAAGAATAGGCTGATATTTTGATACATTTTGCTTTCGCTTTCACGGTGGTCCGAGCAATGGGAAGTTCATTCCTTCTAGGGAAATGTTGGGACCGACACTTGCTGAAATAAATTACTGAGCACGCAGTTGAGTGTCAGAGACGCTCGGTGTATATTTATACTCCGGCTTGTGGTTACGTAGCAGGTACTGGGCAATTTACGGTACTGTCAGTGGGACGAGTCGAAGTGAGACTGAGCAGCTCAATTAATGTGAGCTTATACTCAGTGTGCCGAGCGTCTCCAAAACTATATTCAGTTGAACGCCTGTGACCTACTTTCAACTATCTCTATCCAATAAATCACCTCAACACTTACAACATAACCCCGTACCTACCTTCCGTCACGAACTTTTCCACAACCGGTACCCACGAACATGTATGCAATAAGTTTAAAATGCTTAATGGAAATAACGTCGATATGCACACGTTGATACACTGCACCAGCCATATTCACAGATTCATGAACTTGTGAACAGCCCCATGAAGCGTGGCCTACTATTCTACTAAAATCATAAAATGCCATATTACTACAACACCTACCAAACTTAAATGCAGTACTCATGATACTTCTCGCCAACGGTTTTATCACGATTACAATGGTTTCAAATGTCCAGTTCATATTATAACGTCGACATATTGTACACGAAAGAAAAATGGCGTTCATTAAAGCGGGCATACCGAGTCTGCGCATGGGCTTAGGAAATAAAACGGAAGTCAATACTGTTTTCAGTTTTACCTCATATATACATACGTTAAAGAATCTACTTAATATGTAATGGCGTTACGTCCCGTTCATATATCTACATCCATTAGTGTTCTTCCGTACTAGAAAAATACTCCATCAGGCTAAAGCCCAAAAGGACGGTGACGTTTGATGTTTGTCTGCAATATTGTCTTGTCTTTCCCTCAATGGTTTATTCTCTTGTTGCTCTGGCTTCTGCCAAGTCATTGAATACCTTCTTTGTGGCTTTCTAGGCTATTGTTTTTTGGTATATCAAAAAACATAAAATGTCAAAATGTTGTCTGAAGAGTCGTTTACGCGTGTTTCGGCTCATATATTTACATATTTGATTATATGTTTTAAAGAGAGATGGACCGGTCAAATTCAAACATGTATGGACTATTTATCTTGTTACATACTCGTATACGTACTGTAAAATTACATACGAAATATATATTTAATTATGAACCATATAAATCAATATACAGCTGAGATGGGATTTAATCTAAGCAGAACATTGTTATACTCTGAAGTATCAAAGCGCAAGGGAATGTAATACATGTAATAAATCATTGGGATATCTGAATTTGCTGTATGTGAATATGTAATTAGTGTTTGACATTCATTATAAATCAGAAACACATGCAACTTTTACTGCCAGAGGTTGTTTTCTATATTGGTCCAGCTGTATAGCTAAGCACTACCGTAGCGACGCTTAAGGACATATTTACCAAAGCTAAATGATCATTGAAAATTCATGGCAAGCTTGCTTATTTACCATTTTTACAGCTAACATCCTGCATGCCCGATTAGCTCAGGTAGATAAAATGAGGCCCGGGTAAACGTTTCTCTTTGAATAAGCATTGGTATATTAAACAGTATCTAGGATATAGCAATATATACTACTTCCATCTCTATCTTTATGAGGAAGAAGTAAAAGCAAATTAGCAAGTTAGCTGTACTAAATACAAAACATTTTGACAATTCATTGTTTTTAGAATAATAACACACCAACACACAACTAATGAAACATCCACTTGTATGTTTTAATATGTTGGCTTCATACAAAAGCTGTATTGGGATTGCCTAATCAACTGAAACAAAACAGAACACTACTATTTTTTCATGCAATGGTATATCTAACAGTGATTGTCAATCCTTTTGTGTTTGTGATGTCTAATTTGGCATTTTGTTCAACTTTAAAGTTGTTGTTTTTTTGGTTTCTGTGTGTGTTGTGGTTGACTGTCGTCCTTGAATGCTACTTTTCCTGTTCGATTTTTATATTCATATTTACAGTTACCTATACAATGTTTATCCTCCCACAAAGACAATATGCTGGAAATAAGTCCTTAATGTTTACATTCGCGTTGATATCACAGAACTATAATGCACGATATGCAATTTTGCGAGAAAACTATTAGAACAAAATGATTCATGCGATGAGTAGTTATGGAAATAAACACAATGATGGTCCATGGTTACACAAGAATACATACATATGCTATATTACGAATTGCTGTCTTGAACGCAAACATTTGTTTTCAATTCAGGCGAATATTTAAACAACAACATAACGATTTATACAAACAACTCTACACACAAAGTGTCTAATCTACTTCATCTAAGCCATGTAAGCCGAAACAACATTACTCTGTTTCACAACGTCAGACTCAAGGTCTCACTATGCACTTAGCTCCCTTGCATGTGACTGTAGGGTGATTCTTACACCATAAAAAGTAGGGGGGGTGTTCTTCGGTTTGAGATATTTTAATAATTGCCCATGGATATTTTCTTTTCTTGTTGCAGGTGAGAAAACAATAGTGTGAGATTGGATGAACAGCGATTAGACGACACTGACAGCAAAATGTGACACATTTGTGGGTGCTCAAAATGCGTATGAATTTAGGTGCAAACTGTTTAGTGAAAGCCGAAAAGAGTACCTTGACTACCACCACTCACATTAAAAATAAAACTGGGCTATGTACCAGATTTTGTGGATTTTTATGAGCAGCAGTAACTGTATTTTCCCAAAAAAAATACTTTTAGACTGTAAATGCTTGATTCAAAATGGAAAATTGGACTTTACTGCCTATGGCCAACACAGTAAAATCAAAGTGTGTTGTAAGACCTTAACAGAAACAATCAGCCAGACGCTTTCAGTACAGCTTTCATTGACACAGATCAATATTTCTGAGTTTGATATTTTCAACTGTGTGAAAAAGTTGAATTGAACATTTTGTGATGAATTGCAATGAACTTTAGTTGGATTTGGCCATAAATTAGTGATTTTGCACATGAAAATGGACCATACTTTGATCAACATGGATTTTTTTGTGTATGCTGTTTGTAGTAAACTCCCAAACCACTTCCGTAATGTCGATATGGATTCCAGGCGATGAAACATCTTGATGAAACGCAATATAAATGTTGTCAGTGCATATTTCAGTGCATACACATGTACATGCAGTATCAACTATTCCGCGAAAGATGAATATTCGATTGTATTTGCCAAAAAAGTTTGTGCTTGCGAGTCGATAAATTGTTTCTGGAAGTTTAGTTCTCGTTTCTGTTGGGTTCAAATGGATACAATATACCGACACTATGCCAGGGACATGTTCACGGAAAGCAGCTTCATATGACATCTAACAGGTATGTGTTTGTATAGCAAATTATTTATTTCAGCTATTGACAATATTAGAAAAATACCCCACCCACTTATGCAGTGCAACAAATTTCAAAACCGCTGTTCGGTGTGTCTTTTTTGTCGAGAATGTTCATCAAATATGTTTATTAAATTAGTCGCTCTTCCTTGTTTGCTTTGAAGTTGCGTGACAACCTTTTTCGAACCGCTGTGTCTTTTGGGAAGATTTGTCGTTTGCAGTTGCACCACATTTGTCGAGACATAAAATTGTTTCATGCTTGGTGTTAGCTGAATGAGGCATTCCAGCTTTTAGCGTATTCATCTCATTTCTTGTATTCCATTTGTACTCAGGCAATATGTTCTCTCGTGATATTTGTTCATGCGCATTTCATACAAATTTCGCGTCATGTCAAATAAAAAACATCTAATATATTGTGTGTCTGTTTATATATAGGAAAAAAAATCCAGACAAAACTTTAATGTACTGTTACATTCTTCATCGTCTCTTTTTACGTAAATTAAAAAATTCCGTTAAAAGTGTTTTTGGTTCTGAATTCTGATTATAAATGTTATTTTGCACTAAGAAATAAAGCTGTGCTAATATATGTTTGAATAAAAAAAATGTACGCGAATTACATCATTGAAATTCAAGTGAATTTCGCGTCATAATAAAACATTAAATTCTACACATTAAATTCTGGTTCTATCATTATTCACGGTAAAGATTGCCTGTGTCGCCTAGAATTTTTTTTCGCAGATCTGTACTGAATTTATTTTTGGCATGTTAGTGTTGTGCTGCATTACATATAGTATTATGCTGCTATCTTTTTCGCTCTGATCCGAATGGTCTGCATTCAATTTTCACTGCTTTGAGTAGGTGTACAGTGTCGTCTGGAGAAACACTGAAGTCGGTCGCAAGCAGTTGATCACTGATTTTCATTGACTGACTGACTGACTGACTGACTGACTGTGACTGACTGACTGTGACTGACTCTGTGACTGACTCTGACTGACTGACTGACTGACTGTAATTTGAGATGAATTTAACAACTATGTATGAAGTGCATGCAATGCGGTTCAATGCGATTAATTAACAGTTTCGATATAACATGGAATTGACAGACATTTGTATGAAATATACCGATTGTTATAATTTCATAGATTTTTAAGATAAGCGCTGTTCATGTACATTTGGTAGCGTTATCTGTATTGTGATAATTTCTTGAAAACTAATCTGCATGCCGGTGGTTTTCGGTTGTTTTTCTGCTTTTAGCAAGTTGTGGTGTCATTTAGTGTTTCCTAGTTAACTCCCCTGCTGGTTTTATGTATTTGTTCCCCTTTTAAATCACTGTTGGGTATATTTTCTGATTTTTTCCCTACATTTTGTTTTATAAAATGGCTAGGTTTTCAAATAGTAATATTTAGTAATATTATTATCAATATTGTAATCATGTGCTAAGTAAAAGCCATTTCATCTTTTTATACAGGAAGCTGGTAGAAGATGCCAATTTGAGAGTAGAAGGGAGGGCTTGTTTTATTGGAGCCATGCCTGTGATGACATCAACTTGAATGGCCTTTAATGACATTGTAGGACAGGTAATATAATAAACTATTTTTGACTAGAAAATAAGTCTAATCACTACTTCTGTTTCAGAAAGCATCATTTAATAAAAAAAAAAATAAAAAAAAATAAAAAAATCATATATGGGCATAGGTGAACAATTAATAAATTAAGAAACGCTGCCTGAAAGACAAACATCACACTTTTTTTATATTATATACATATCCAACACAAATCCTACAGAATTTAAGAACACAATCTCTTAGAATACAAAAGTTACTGAATAATTTCTACTCTTGATTCAGATTAAAATTCCTGATTTTTTCGCTCCATGAATATGGCACGAAGCAAATTGATGCATGTTGCATTTTGAGCCGTAAACTCGTGTAATCTATGACAAAAGTATCTATAAACTATTTTTTTTGTTAGGTAGTCACCTATAGTTGTTGCGGGTATGATTTTGAAGACATGCACACACATGAGCCCCACTTCAAGGTCTCACTATGCACTTAGCTTCCTTGCATGTGACTGTAGGATGATTCTTACACCATAAAAAGTAGGGGTTTGTTCTTCGGTTTGAGATATTTTAATAATTGCCCATGGATATTTTCTTTTCTTGTTGCAGGTGAGAAAACAATAGTGTGAGATTGGATGAAAAGCGATTAGACGACACTGACAGCAAAATGTGACACATTTGTGGGTGCTCAAAATGCGTATGAATTTAGGTGCAAATTGTTTAGTGAAAGCCGAAAAGAGTACCTTGACTGCCACCACTCACATTAATAAAAAAAAACACTGGGCTATGTACCAGATTTTGTGGATTTTTATGAGCAGCAGTAACTGTATTTTCCCAAAAAAATACTTTTAGACTGTAAATGCTTGATTCAAAATGGAAAATTGGACTTTACTGAATATGGCCAACACAGTTAAATCGAAGTGGGTTGTGAGACCTTAAGCACATCAGTTGATAGAAAAGCACTGCCATGCAAAGCAAACATAATTCTTTCGATCAGTCAGGTCTTTGAACTGCATCTTGAAATACGGGGTTGCGACTTTGTTAACAGTAAATACATTTGCATATTCAAAGCGGTTGCTTCCTGAAAAGTTATCATATAATATCTTAGTAGCATAATGTATTATAAAGTAATGATTTTCATGTTACATGTGCTATTAATCATAGTCATCGTCTTTTATTAATGTTTTCTGATGATTTTCGCAACAAGAAATTTTTCCTCGGCTGTAATTAACCAGAGCTGCCTTGGAGCATTTGGAATACTTTATTTGTGTCGTCTCAGTGTTAACAATATTAGACGTTTCCTTACACTTAATGTTTTTTGATCCAGTCATATGTGTTGATTAATTATTTTAGAAAAAAGCTATAAGCACTTCACGTACAAATTGATAACTACATTATTTTGAAATGCGTTTAATCTAGCTAACAGTCGTTTTATAACTGTATTTGAACTAGGTGTTTTATAATTATATTGACTTGCAATACAGTTGTGAAGCACGGATATTTGTAATATATCGTGTTCGACCACTACTGTTTATACACATTTTCTCGGTATACCCATCAGTACAATTTGTTTCATAATTGTATTTTATATTGCTATGAATGTGTGCATGATAACAGTAATACAATCAGTATCGTATGCCTTTTACGGTACGTGTTGCAAGAGCCAGTGATTGATTACAAACAACAAACCTAAGCTAAGTAAGACCTGAGAGTTGGGTTGCGGCATCATAATGGCAGCGGCTCGTATCCATTGAGTGACAAATGCACAGAACAAAGACTTGGATACTGGGACAGAAGAGGCATGTATCTATTAATTGGCCTATATATAAATCGATTAAGTTTAGAGGCAAAATGCAAGTGTGTCAATAATTGTACTACAGGTGATTGTATATGTCTGTATACCATCAAGATAACATTGTGGCTATTGGACCCATTACGTGGTCCGAGTATTAACTTTCATACCCTTTCTCCAAGAAGCTAAAACGGGGTTGGCTGGGGTATGAAATAAAACCTTAAAAGGTTTGCATATCGTAAAATTAAAACTTTTATTAGGTGATTGCAAAATGGTTATCGCATTTTTTGAGTTAAAAATGTTTTAAACGTGTTTTGTTGTCGAAATATCCGTTATAAAATCCTGCTAATATAAGATTTCCCATCGCTTAATGGAATTAAGGCGGGACCACGTAATGGTCAATTCTTTGGATTGCTTTACTTGTAAACCTGGGGAATATAGATATAAAAATTCAACAGGAAAAGCAACATTTATGGACGACAGTCAACCACACACACACACAGAAACAAAGAACAAATTTAAAGATGAATAAAAAGCCAAATAAGACATCACAAACACAAAAGGGTTGATAATAGGGCTACCGCATCGGAACGGTCAGTGGCAAAAAAGGCCGCTGGGTCTTTAAACCATGTTCTAGTGTGAACCAAACCTCACACTTACCCTACTGTCAACTCAATATAACAGAACAGTGTACATAAAGAAATCCCCGCCATGAACTATTCTCTAACCAAGAAGGCAGCATTAATAGGCAATATAAGTAAAACACAAAGATGCTCGTGTATATAGAAATACAAAAAAAAAAATAGCCTAGAAAGTCACAAAGAAGGTACATGACATTTTAATTGGTTTGTGCAGTGGAAGGGGACATATTAATTAGTTAGTTAATTAGTTAGTTAGTTAATTAATATGTAAACGAACAGGAACTCTTTGCCTGGCATCGACTATATATAAAATTAAAATATAATGTGTTGGTTTACTCGCTAACGAACACCTGATATATGCATGTCTGGTAGCAATATCAACAGACTTGCGCTTCCTTTTTTATCTCCTAACTTAACGTGGCGATAACTATCTTTGCAATCTTGCATTTAATTATTTCTAAAGGGAACCATTGATTTTAATTGATTTTAATAACAATTATGTTTTGTTATTGCTGACATATCGCTTACAAAATGACAGCTAAGAATAAAACAATTCTCCGCGTATCTCCAAATATTTTTATTTAAAGTGCAAAGATTGCCAAATGGAAAGATGATTACGCAAAGTGTCTAACATGGATTAATTATTACTGAACCTCTATGAATGAAAAATGAAAACACTTCAGTATCGTCTTCAGGATATGTTTCTGTGAGTCCGCGCTCTGTTTACACTACACATAGGTGGTATCATTTAGAACACGTCCAATGGAATGGCGGTCTTCTTTGTGTTGCATGTGTACTGTTCCGGCCCGTCCGCAAACAACTGATAATTAGGGCGCCTTTAAAGCTACAGAAGCTATTCTTAAAACGCAAGCCGCTTTGAAGTCGTGAATTTATTCATAAGTTCATGTTCACCAGCTCATGGCAAAATCGGGTATTTAAGAGATCAGATTTAACAGAGGGCAGTATTTACTCGTTGTGACATCGTACCTGTACACATGTAGGGTAATAATTTTTTACAGAACAAAACAAAAGTTAAAAAAATGTTTTGTCACGCTCGGGGCCAGAACCAACGACTTTCAAATGTACAGTGATCTGGTGATTATATATACATGCATTAGAACAAATAAAACGCAAATTTCTTATTGGTGAACCCCCATTCTGAGTATTTTTTGTGTTTTTTCATGAAATGTAATTCCTGCTTTATATACATGCTTTTTTGACATATAGCTCGATAGCATGTGAATGTTTGAGATTGCAAACCAGACCAAATGCTTTAACAGAAAAGCGTTGAATGTAACACACAAAAAAAACGACATGTATCGGTTGAGGATTTGTTGAAGGTTTTCTTGCATACACATTGTGATTGACGCAGCTTAATTCCCATCAGGAACGTCTGTACAGTTGCTTGATGTATTAATGCTGTTTTGAAATGGTGGACTCATTAAATAATTCAATATTTTGCTGTCTTTGCAGCGATACTCAAACTTAGCTCTACCATAATCCGGATTCGAGATATAATGGCTGTGGTATAAATAATTAAAACCTTAATAATTTGCTGTATTTGCATGGATACTCAAACGTTGCTCTGCCATAATCCAGATTATAGATATTATGGCTGTGATATAATTAAAACCTTCATAATTTACTGTCTTTGCATGGATACTCAAACGTTGCTCTGTCATAATAACGGATTCCAGATATAATGGCTGTGATATAATTAAAACCTTACTCATACAATTACTACCAGGTCAGATATATATCGCACTTACTGACGAAGGAATCCCTTGGGTCAACAGAAAAGTATCTGAATCGGTTGTATGGAGTATATGCATAATCATGAGCGGTACAATAATCTCCCACACTCCCACACTCCCACACACACAATCGCCAGTTTAAGCGGTGTTCTACTTCTACTTTAACCCTTAACTCACCAAGCCGACTATAATAGCCTTTGCGCCCATTGTAAACCCAGATCAGCCTGCGAGTGACTTGCAGGCTGATCAGGGTTTACAATGTCTGGCAGCTGATCAGTCATTTTCCACAAAGCACCTCTTTGACACATAAATGGAATGGTCTTAATTCAAAGAAAGAACATCCCATTATGTATATGTAGCGGGGTTAACCCCACAAAGATTGGATTCGATTATTCCAAAGAACAAGTTAGTAGTAACACTACAGATTGGTAGTCGAGCCAACTTTATACGGCCACCACAAAGAATACTAGCGTGTATCCCTTTCCCAGATGGATCTGTAACATAAATGGGAATTAATTTAGACAAACTGGAAAGCCCTCATAACACACGAAAGGGAATATCCTCAGTCAAACGACGCTGTGTTAGTGGTTGAGGGCTTGTCTGTTTAAAAAGATATATAAACTGACGCTCAATAAAAAAACACCATCAGATTATATGGGTGTTAAATTGTATTGCTATAATAATTTATAACAAAAAGTATTTTTTTGAAATGCAAATATGTTAATTAATATTTGCAAACAGTGATTGTCTAAAGCATTTCTAAACATGGTGTACAACAGTGTTCAATTAAAGTCACAATAGTAATTAATTAATGTCATACATGTTTATACTGGATATGTCCACCCGTTTGACAGTTCCTAGGAAATCATCAAGAAGTCACGCTGTTCAAGCAAGATAACGCCACGTTTAACTGCCTGGCGTTATATTGCTGGAATGGAACTGTACACATGTTGGATATACCCGGTATTAACATGTGGGACGGTAGCGCTTGATGTTTGTCTTAAACGTTGTGTTTTCGTACACTTAACGGTTTGTTCTCTTGTACTCTGGCCAAGTCACTGAGTACTTTCTTAGTGACTTTCTGTTGTTGTTTGTTATATAGTATACATACATGATCAGTTATGTGTTATACTTAGATTGCCTGTATTTGCAGCCCTGTATATGCATCATCTTTATCTTTATCATACCGTTTTATTGGGATGACAATTGGGTAAGAATGAGGTTTGGTGGACCCTAGAACCTGACCGTCCCAAGGCGACAGCCCTATTGAAATCCCGTTTATGCGTGTGATCTCATATCATATCTTGCCTTTTATTCATCGTTGTAGTTGTTGTTTGTTTCAGAGTGTGTTTATGGCGGACTTTGAATGCTGTATACATGTCTTGTTTGTCTTTTAAATTTACATTTGTTTTCTACCCATGCGACTTTATTTGAATTTTGTACACCATTTTTAGGAATTTTGAGACAATCAGTGTTGTTAATAAATATCCTTCAATTTTAAAATATGCGCCTCTTGTTATAAAGAACGTTTGCAATAACATTTATAACCCATATACTCTACTTTTACATTTTCATTGACGTCCAGCATATATAGTCTCGGTATACACTTTACCTATTAGGTTTTGATTCGCATGAATTGTGTTGAATTTGGTTTTTACGGCGATCGAACACAAAGCGGGTATATGGCGCCAAATGGAATGAATATTCCAGGCTCACTCTCCATTTGCATATAGATAAAAATATGCGGAATGGGTCTAGAACATTCTCAGCTGCAGAGTTGCTGCACATTCGCTTGAAAACACTACATTTTTCGCTGGATCCACGATCATTGTTTTCTGCCGCCACTCAAGTAGCACCTAAAACCCTACAAGGATCTCGATGAAAACCTGATAAATTGAACATGAACAGGAGTTTACTCCCACTGCCTGGATAAGCAATGATCCTGTACTTGCTCGGGAATCACGGGGCGATTCGCATGAAAATGGCACATATATAAAACATATATATCACATATATCTTGTATTTTAATTGAACCCAAACATGTGCTAAATAATGCTCGTGGTGTGTTATGTTTATTATCTTAAATATGAGTTCGTATGTAACCTTAAACATAAATAAAACGATTTGAATAACATTAAATGATGCCTTGCCGTGCCTTTAATTTCCCTTAACACAGATATTAACGGTACATTAGAAACATGATTGATTCCAGATAAAGTAACAGGAAACGCTCATTCACTGAGAAAGTAATCATAAAATCTTAGACCAATGGTTAAACGCGTTTCCAATGCATAACACAGTTTTACCATATGTTTCTTTACGCGATGACGTCACACTTAAGTGGCCGTCAGCAATCAAATATATATAAATACAGAAAGATCCTCTATCCAACAAATGAAGTGTTAACATCCATTATGGATTGCTTTTTAAAAACATAAACCTATGGAATCATAACTACTTCTAAGAGTCGCAAATTAAATGATATATTGCTTGTACTGGTAAATGTCGTATGAAAGACATAACTTTGACAGAAATAATCTTTTTGTAACGTGAGTATGAAATCGACACTTAATCTTAAAGTATGTCTGATGATAACATATTATGCACTCATCGAACATAGTTTTGTAAAATATTAGCCGCAGAGTTGTCTTATAACATACTTTAGTTATAAACAAACCTGGGCGGTATTTGACGAATGTTTGAGGATATCATGTTGTTAGTAATATAGAAATCGATACTGAAAAGTGGATCCCTTGGAAGCAACAAACACAAACAAGAGATAAAAGTAGCGTTTTAATTATTTAAACTAGATTTTATTGTCTAATTTTATGACGGATTATTTCTGAGTCTTCGGGTTCTCTAATAAAACATGCATTGACACACACACACACCAACTTGCCACATGTAATCAAGCCATTGTAACGAAGTTTTAGAACACTGATGGAAAAAAAAGACACATTGAAATCAGGTACACTATCATTTTGTTTGTATTCATGTTATATTATACATACAGCTGTTGTGCTGTAATCATGAAACGTTGGGTTTATATGGTACGTGAAGTAGTGCTAGCTTTATTTGAAGAAAACATTGTACCGAGGGGCCGCGTTGGCCAAGTTTTTCCCATGTCCCTCTCTGAACCTGAATAAGGGTTCAATCCTCACTGGGGCCATTGGGTTTCTTCGGTGTGTCACTGTGCACGGCACTTCACCTGAAACCAATCGTCGTTTCAGGACGTACACGCGTGGTCTCGTGTAATGTACCATAGAATTAGTTTTGATAGTAAGAATGCTCTCGGATTACTCTATATCATTTACCTCCTCCCTCTGGGGTGTCTCTAAACAATAACTCCAGCCGTTAAAAAACACTTTGCGTTTTTTTTTGTCAGTCTAATTATGATGATAACTTCTTCACTGTGTGTCAATGTAAATACCTATGTTTTATATTTGTAACCTTTAAATAATTAAAACGCTACTTCCCCAGGGCCACCATTACCATACCTAATCTCGAGAATGCCTTTGCACAGTCTTAGTATCGTAACATTGATCACCATTTAAAACATAAATGTAATTTAAGAACTCTTCTGCAACAAGGACTATCACAACCGGACTTTAATTTCAACCTTAATTACAAACTTCGTAAGATCCTTGGTCATGAACACTATCATATATTAGTTATCACGCTTGAACGGAAACTCATCAAAAGAGGTTATGATTCTACTATTTTGTAACACACGTATGCGTAGTGGTCGACCGATTTACAGTTCGCTATTACTCTTTCCTTTTTGATTATGTTAGGACCCTTAAGATTGGAAATCCAATTATGACGTCTACCTAACCAACCCCGTGTGGTTCCCAGGGGGCCCCGTTTGGTCACGGGGCAAAGAATAGGGCCACTGCAGACTCTTTGGAGGGGTAGGCAGAGAGGTAGAGTCCCCCCAAATTCATGTTCATTTTATCAATTTTTGTTCATGTTCATTAAAGGTCTTCATCATGATCCCTGCATTGTTTTAGGTGCCATCTCGCTCACATCAAAAGAGCAGTGGCAGAAAAACAATAAACGTGGCTCCAGTGTAAATGGAGTTTCTACGACAGAATTTGCAGCAACTCTGCAGTTCATGGTGAAAATGTTCTAAGCCCATTTCCATATTTTATCTCGATGTACATGGAGGATGAGCCTGGCATGTTCATGCCTGTTAGGCGCCATATAACCTTTCATGTGTTGGTGCGCCTTAAAACCCAATTCAATTCAATTCAATGAAAAAGAAGGTAACGTTTAATATGATAATAAGGAATAAAAGGTTATAACGATTATATGTATAAATATATGTATGAAAATAACAAACATGTATTTACAGTTGGACAATAATGAATATATTACATACTAGTAATACTGTTAAAACTGATGACTGCAAACCATTGACTGTTTAATTATAAATATGATGTGTATTTTGTATTATATACTGATAGGTCATTTTGTCTTTTGTATTAATAAAGTTTATCTATCTACATACACATGTTCAAAGAAAATGTATTAACGTATTTCTTTCCATCAAAATACTGCAGTTAGACTTAACGGTACAAACTATCTGCAATAATGCTAGCATCTAAATTAAAACTCGGAATTAATGTTAGAAATAAATTACATATTGCTTAAGGATCGCTTTTGAAACGGAAATTGTCTACAAAGACAAACTCATGTTCAAAAACACTACTGCCTAAAGTATAACAGAGATTTAAGACTTGTGAATTAATTTTGCGCCGTCTCATTTTGTCATGCTTAATGCTAGCAATTTCACATAATTGACGACATGACATCCTTATCCGTGACATTTCAACGAAGTGCTATTCGGATTTCATTAAATGTATGCCATTTGTGCATTCTATCATACACACTGGAATTAAAATCTGGGTATTAAAACACATTCTCCGAACAACCTCGTTAGAAAACGATAATGAATATGCCAGATATTTATTTAAAATCATCTTTATATGAAAGGAAAGGATACTAGTATTATGCTTCATAGACAATAGTTGAAACCGAATGAGTTAAAATGGTTCTGTTGAAACCACAGAACTCATACGCAATAAATATTTAGGTCGGCAATGTACCACAAACTAATTCAAATGATTAAATTAACTACTCAATGAACAGGTAATAGACGACAAAAATAGGAGAGAATGAATAAATGAATTAATAAATGGTGTTTTACGGCACGTCGACACAAAAATAGGTCATATTGTGCGCATAAACTAATGAAAGATGAAGAAATGAAGTATTAAATAAAACTTAATATAGATATAAATAAAGATAAAACCATTTATAAATAAGGGATGATATGGTAGTAATATAAAGTACGTATAAATGTAAATCAACAAATGCCCGCCAACGGGTGCATAAACAAGCAAACCTATACCAGAACACATTATAATGATTTATAAAGTCTGATTATTATAATGATTTATACAGTCCGACTTCCCTCAGGAAATCCAAAACAAGACCAAAATAAATAGCACCAAACTACTCCTTCATCGTACTTACCGACTTGGAAATGTCAGAAGACAATACGTCCTACAGGTTAGCTTTTAAAAAAATGGTGGCGATCTGGCAGTTCTATGGTAGCCTCGATCACCCGGCCCACTTCTGATTTCTTCGTCATGCTATGCTACGCGTATCCAGAACCAGGGCCTGGGAATAATAGGACGTTTGAAATCGCCCCAAAGATTGGAGTGATTTTAGCCATATTTTGAGAGATTCTACGAGACTTTCAAAAACATAGTTTCAAATTAATTTAATATTAATTTCTTATTTTTACCTTATGAGAAGCAGCAAGTGGCGTTACAAATACTGAACAGGTTATCCATTGGAATCAACAAACTCAAACAAGAGAGAAAAGTAGCAGACTCGGTTTTATTGAGCGTGTTCATGAGAGGTAATTATAAGATGCAACACGGCAAAGTTTAACTGGCATGACTGGTGCATAAAACAATTGACTTGTACGTTTATTTACAACATGACCTAACACAAATGTCGACTTTATACGCGTGAAAAAAACGCGCGAATATATTTGACCAATCGCTAGTGGGTGCTTTAATTGGCCCGATTTGCCCAGACTGATATCTGCAAGTAAGACATAGTTTAGTACGGTATTGAGCCGATTTTGCTACTTTTATCTCTTGTTTGTGTTTGCTGCTTACAAGGGATCCCCTTTTTCAGTATTTATTGGGAGGCCGACACTAGTTCTATGGAAATCAATCCGAATCCAAATGAAAACCACCATATTGGGTTTTAGTTTCATATTTAATGTGCACGCCTAGTTTATGTTATGTAATCATTGTTATTTATGCATTTGATGCTTTAATGCTCTTAGATATTATTACGTTTTGATCGAAATCCATTTTATTTTAACTATATGTACAAGTGCTAGCAATATAATCGTCATTTGAATTAATATTCATGATGTAGCAACAAAAAACAGCCGTGTCGTTGGGTTTTCCAGACCAAACATTATCATAAATAGTGATTCAACTGAACTGAATATGCGGCTTTTTTAATACGTTGCCCATATTTCATATGAACCTGAAGCACATTTCATTTTAATGGTTTTCGTAATGTGCACAAACGCACACCCGAGGTACGAACGTTCATGCACCCAATTCCCATATTCAGTGTTACAGAAGGTGAGTTCATAGAATACAACTGTCCAGTCATCGCACAAGATAAAGTTGAAGCGAAGTGATTGATTCTAGGGAAGCATGGGGTGTCAATTACTAAACTTGAAGTGCGATACGGTAATAAATGGTCGTATCTGTTTGCTGACTAATTTCCGAATGAATGTTGTTAAGTGTCATTAAACCGGGTAAACCTCTTGAACTTTTGAACATAATAGACAACATCTACATATAAAGAACAAGTACACTGTTAATAAGAAACAAGACATGTGACGCAACAGGGTTGGTAATAGGGCTATCGCCCTTGAAGGGTCGGCGGCAACAACTACAGTTGTATACCAAACAAAACACCGCCCTTGAAGGGTCGGCGGCAACAACTAAGGTGTTGTTGTAAAGCTATATAAAATACAAAATAAGAAACATCTTAGGATGTATCCAGAATTGTACTAAATAACCGCAGCAGTTGCATCCAAAGAGAAAACCAATTTAGGGTACGACCAAAAGACCCGAGGGACGAACGCTCATACACATACCTCAGTTGGTCAGGATTTCAGTCGGTGCAATCATAGTCCCAAGATGTTGTCCAGTCATCGCACAAGGAAAACGTAGAGTACTACTGTAGAGTAGTCATTCACTAAAGATGCAGTGCGTTGTAATACTAAAGTATCGCAAGACGGAGACAAACAAGCGTTATCGTCCACATAGTATTTAGGTAGACACCATAGAGTCCACAACAATACATGTTTGTCAGAAATGCATTAGGTTTGATGGTTGGACCATTATCAACTTGTGTTTAATGTTGACTTTATGTCAAACCGTGT
Organism: Cyrtodaria siliqua; assembly: GCA_037043455.1. Lineage (NCBI taxonomy): Eukaryota > Metazoa > Mollusca > Bivalvia > Adapedonta > Hiatellidae > Cyrtodaria > Cyrtodaria siliqua. Next base: position 33,755 of record JAWPHD010001461.1, on the reverse strand, counting down.
TGAATCGTATTTTGAAACATATAATAATTGTTATCCAATTTCAAGAACATTAGATATTAATGTTGTTTCATGTCAGCAAAAGGCAACAGTTACCGCTACATGTAACATCGTCGAAGCTCTAATTTCTTTGACAGTATACTTGCAATGTTGCTACAAATTGATTAAAACTCGGAGCTATTAGTAGAGACTAATTGCCGTACATGTCTATAGGGATAATGTTTTCAAAAGAAAAATAATAAGGATATAATTGACATGTTATAGAGTCCAGTTGCTCATATCTGAAAAACAAGAGGTCCGAGATGGCCTGTATCGCTCTACTTGCTATATGGAGTCGTCGATAGGGAAACACGACATCAATATGTGCAACTAGGCTTGGTACTGAACATTCCTGCCAAACTGCACTGACATCCAGCCAGGGATTCAGGACAAATAGTCCGGACAACGTTTGTGTATAAAAGGGCCATATTAACTCCTAAGGGGCAAAAACTCATTCAGATGATATTCACCACTAGGCTTCGTACTGATCATCCCTTCCAAGATTAGTTGAAATTCAGTCTGGGGTTCAGGAGAACTAGTCTGTACAATGTTAATGTATTAAAACCGTTAAAGGGTCATAACTCCACCAAACATTATTCAACCCGAACAAGACAATAATAGCCACAACCAAGTTTCGTTGAAAGTCGACCGGTGGTTGTGGAGAACTAGTACAGACAAAGTTTGTGTATTTAAAGAGCCAACTCCAACAAAAATCATTCAACCGGAACATGATAATAATATGGGCAACTTGGCTTGGTACTGATCATTCCTGCCAATTTTCACTTAAATCCAGTCAGGAGTTCAAGCGAACTAGCCTGTACAAAGTTAGTGTATTAAAACATGTAAAGGGCATTAACTCTGCTAAAAATCATTCAACCCGAACACAGGAATGAAACGCACAACTAGGCTTGGTACTCAGCCAAAATTCGGCCAGGAGTTCAAAAGAGGCTGGATAAAGTTTGTGTATAAAAACATTTAAAGGGTTATTACTCAACTAAAAAAATCATTCAACCGGAACACGGCGATGATATGTATAACTAGGCCTTGTATTGATCATCCCTGCAAATTGTCATTGAACTCCTATAACGTTACGTTAGTGAATTTTAACCTTTTCCGTGTTGCATTATTGGTAAGGATTTGTCGCATACTGATATTAATTACAATATTATCGAGTAATGACATTTGTTACACTACCAGTGATTAAAAAAATGGATACGAAAATTGAATATGAAATGTCGGAATCACAGAACAAAGTCAAACATTAACACGCAGTAACACAAAAAGAATAATTAATTGTTAATAAAAGCATCAATTACAGCATTCAATATACGTATAACTAATGATGGTCAAGCATTAATAAATTCAAAATATGTAAAAACAAACGCTGAATGGTCAGTGGCAAAAAGGCTCTAGGGTGCACCAAAGAAACAGAAGTTATGTTGTAATAGTCGTTGTCGCAGAAGAGTTCTTAAGGATAGATTGTGTTACCCATATCAGAAAAGAAAGGGTTGTTAATGCTCAATATGCCTTCCAAATAACGAGAGCCTCAAGCTGAAATCTCTTTCATAGCAATACAGAAACAAATCTGAGGCTAGATGTGCACAGTTCGTACTATTTAGCGATACAAACAATCTGTCTATAAAAGGTAATTAAATACCTCATTACCATATTATCAAATCGGAAAATAAAAATGTTTCACAAACCTCTTGGCAATTTCACAACGTGTAAGTGTCCAACTAAAGTTAGTATAAAACCTGGAAAGGAGCTATCTTGCCAACAACAGCCACATTGTACAACATATGTACACCGTTTCTAAAAGAGTATCAGAGTGGACCTTTGGAAACCCTAACCTACTGATTATGAGAGGTATATACTTACACATTTTGAGAATGGTAGCACCATAAATGGCTTTGACTAGCCAGGCCAAACTCAAAACCGGAGCGTTGAATTAGGAGGTACCAACTCATAAATCAGTTTACGCATAATTATTTAATCACGGATACTTTAAGAAAAATCCGACACATTTAATCAACATATACACTCTATTATATGACATGAACACCTGGATGTTGCCTTTATTTTGCGGATTAGGATATATAATATTGTTATGGGCCAAAGATGAAGTATTTTCTTCAACGATATTTTCTTGATTGAGAACAATAAGCTTGTCTTCGAAACGGTTATATATTAAGGTTGTATACAGGTATTTAAGTCAAACGTACATACAGATATATATCTGGAGGTTTCTTGCACATTTTATCAAGAACGCCTCCTAAAAATAAATTTATCCCAGATATGTTATCACCTTTAGCACGATGTTGTATAACGTAATATTTAGGTGCAGTAAGACGATACGTTAAAAGTTTGGATATGTTTTTAGTGGTGCAGACAACACAATTAGAAATAAATCTGGCTTTAGAAGTCTGTTTGTGTAACACGCGTTCGAATCTAAATATTATAGTAATGGCTAGAATCTTATATTAATTTTATTGAAAACAACACTTCTCGAATCTTCGGTCCCCTGACCTTCTTCAGGAAAACGAATTTATTTTACAGCCTACATTTTTGCTTCACTCTTGCCATAGCATGGATAACTGGAATATATCTAGAATCGTATATCTACTTCTTTTTGGACAATACTAATTCAGACATATACTCGGTAAAAAAAGTTTTGGACCAGGGTATATAAAGTCATATAAAAATAAAACTAGTGGACAAAATTTAAGTATATTTTGTTAGTAACCCTACCCGGTTAATTTGTTACAAGAAACATTATATTCCAAACGATTCGATTTTAAAGAAATATCGCGAACATACAAAGGGTCTGTAAAAAATGTTGCAAAGTCCATTAAAAGTAACATTATGGACACATTCGAGTAATCAATAAAAAGATTATTATTTTTTCGCAAACTGTCATTGTAAACGATAATTATTGTTGATTGTTGATCTATTGTGAATTATCAACTGAGATAATAAGGGTTATGGTCGAATGTCATGGTTCAGCGATCATTGTACGGGTTCGAACACTGCCATGGTCCAAAACTTCTTTTACAGAGTATACAACCTGTAACACAGGGTCTCCTTTATACCCTGTAATACTTATCCAAGGCTACACTATTATTCATATTTGACCAGGACAGTGAACTAGTTTTATTTAAAAGATCATTTAATCACGAAATGTATATTTTATATTGAAAACACGTTAAACAGAATCAGTTAGATCATTTATACCTTGGTAGTATCACACCGCGTATCAATATAATAAAAAAGAAAAGGTCACTCCTTGGAAGCAACACAGACAAACAAGAGATAAAAGTAGCAGAGTCGGTCTTATTGAGTCTGTTCATGAGAGGTAATGTAGTGTTCAATACCTCTCATGGCTCCTAGTGTCACGGTTGGCTCAGTCGGTGGAGTTCGATTGTGCCGACAGGATATTATGTGGCAACAATATTTTATTGCATACATGGGGAAGGGGTACAGCCTTCTCTGAATGTATGCCGAAAGGACAACTGAAAGAATATATCATAGATATATAATACACTTGTATCAAAATATAGATGTGTCTATACGTCAACAGGCGTAAATGGCGAATGCCTTAACAAAAATAGTTACATAAACACATACACGAAAGCAATATTTACATTCATACACACAATGAGAAATTATATGATATGGTTCCTTATTGAGATATTAATAACTATGTATTAAGCCAATTACATAATACGAGATTCAGGGTACAAACAATGATATAATTACTCAACTAACCTGAAATATTATTTTACAGCCTTCTCTGAATGAATGCCGAAAGGATAACTGAAAGAATATTTCATATATATATAATATAGATGTGTCTATAGGTCAACAGGTGTAAATGGCGAATGCATCGAAGCATTGCAATTGGTCACTTGGACATATAAGTGTGTATCGGACAAGGACTGACTAACTCGTCAAACGACAAATTACTTCCCTTAGATTGAAACGGATAATATATCAAAAACAACATGCTGGATCAATGTATACTTCATTAATTATTGGAAGATTCAAGATATTCGATCCTCCGACACAACCACCGGCTGCGATATTCTACTTTAAACCCACAAAGATCGGGCTTGATGATCCCAAAGGCAAAGTAAGTAATACCACTACAGATTTGTAGTCGAGGCGACCTTTTACGGCCGCCACACAGCACTAAGCAAACGCTAGTGAATGAAAATTGGATCCCTTGGAAGCAACAAACACAAACAAGAGAAAAAATATCAGACTCGGTTAAACTGAGTTAAACGCTATCATTGTTTATTAAAACACGTTTGAATTCGCGTTGATATCGCTGAAATGTCGTGCATGATCTTCAACAAAAGGAAGGTTTTCTCAAGAAAGATCTATATAACTGAATGACTATGGTATGGTAATAAGCACAAGCAAGTTGTATTGCCACACATGTCAAGGAATACATGACTATACATGCTATATTACGAATTGCTTTCTTGAACATTGTCGATGTGGGCGAACGTTTAATCACTAAATAATGAACTCTCTCTTGAAATAAGTGGTTGCAATTTTCTTCGCAATAAACTCAGTTTCAGTAATAGTATGAGCGTTCGTTGCATGAAATATTATAACATATTATCTAAGTAGCATACTAGATTTTACAGATATCATGTTTTATATCCTATTTATCATAGTCGCCTACTTGTATTAATGCTTTTCGCTGATTTTCGCAATCAAACATTGTCGCTAGGTGGTAATTGACCAGATTGTCCTTGGAACCTTTTTCGATTACGTTAAGTATGGCATATGTTTATAATAGGTATCATAAACATCCTGATACATAAATTCATAAAGGGCTTGCTTCAATGAGACGTGTACAAAAAGAAAAGCCACACGGGAATTTCCGCTATATATTGCATATATACTTAATTCCATATATATTCCAAGGAAATCCCAAAATGTTTTGTAAAAAAAAAGAGTTGCAGTTAGTTAGAGAAAGGACACAACTGTGATGTTGTAGACGTTTTAATCATAATACACGTTCTAACAAGAAACTCATAAATGAAAAAAATAGCCATTTAACGTAAAGAGTTTGCAAGTTTTGCATCCTAAGTTAGCTCACATGCTTGAACCAAATGCGTACTCTGTCAATAATGAAATTTTGCAGGAATACTATTTGCTGTTTTAGTATTTTTTCCGAAAGGAAAGATCTTACGTAGCCATGTACCATTCGATTAACAGCAGCATATTGTACATACAATATATAGCGGAATTACCGTGTCGCCTTTCTTTCTCCTTTCAGTATATATCATTTTAAAATTAGTATTACGATACACACTGTGAACTTCCCTGTCCGATCTTTTTATATTTCTTTCCAGTGTTAATTAATACATACATTCGTTAAAATCCGTTTAATCCAGTTATTAATCAACACTTTAACTCGCTTAAACTATTTTATTTTATTTTATTTTTATATAATATTCTGACTTTGCAAAGTTGTGTAAAGCTTATATTCCTATTAGAAAGTTTTCTTTAACTGCTGTTTATAGACAAGTGCCTCATGAAAAAAATCAATTAAACCGAGTCTGCTACTTTGTCTATTGTTTGTGACAGCGGGCAAAAGTAAAATAATGCTAACGAGTTCACTCAATAAAACGCATTTTGAAAAACATTGACATATTCAAAAATGAGTTCGTTCAAAATTGTCATTTGGGAAACGTTGGTACTTAAACAGTCCTCTTAAATAAATCATGAATTTGGTTCTGAACATAAAGATTCTAGACATGCAACTAATCAACATTATATTTCTTAGAGAAAACATTATGCATTATTATCATATATGTGGCGTTATACTTTCTGCAAGATGAATCCATTATATTGGCTGTACTGCAAGTTTGTGAAAAATGCATTAGGTTAAACTGTACTAACTGTGCACCCCTTGTCGCAGATTTGTTTTTATATTGCTACGAACGTGACTATATGTTAGGACTTTCTCCACATACACAAGCTGATGTCATCGACGCTTTTAATAACACCTCACGCTATCTGGATGATATACTTTATTTGGATAATCCTTTCTTTTCTTCTATGGTTCATAACATTTTTCCGTTTCTTGAGTTACATATTTCTATTGAAAATGGAATAGCAATAACTAAATGTATGATAAGAGATATGATTTTGATTTCGATAATGTTAATTACCCACATTTGGATATTGAGGACTTATCTTAACATTACTGAAAAACTCCTCCAACATGGTTACCTTTACCATAAGTTATGTAAGACTTTTGAAGTTTTATTATCGTTACACTGATCTGCTCGACATATAAAATAGCAATCTTAAAACACTTCTGCGACAAGGTTTATCACAACCCGTTTTTATGAGATGTGATAGTTTGGGATTTCCTTATTTACACTGTCCCGTTTTATTAGGATGACAGTTGGGTAAGTGTGAGGTTGGTGCACCATAGAACGTGGTTTAAACCCCAGCGGCCTTTTTTGCCACTGACCGTTCCAAGGCGGTAGCCATATTGTCAACCCTTTTGTGTTTATGATGTCTTATTTGGCCTTTAAGTCATATTTAAAAAAATCTTTCTGTGTGTGTTTGTGGTTGGTTGTCGTCCTTGAGTGCTACTTTTCTTGTTCGATTTTAATATATATATATATTTAGCATGTTTAGGAAGGATATCGGTCGTGATAATTTTCAAGAGTCATTTATTAAAATTATAACATTTATAAACATAGGTTAAGACCGAAGTATTCCGCGCCACACTACATGTTTAGTCTTCTACAGTTTGCAACTATGCTTTCCTCTTTGATTGTGCAACGACCGGAAGGGCGGTGGACTCTATGAAAATATGTTCCTTAATAATTTAAGGCGGGAACCGTTGGATGAATGTTCTTCATTCCGTATTGTCGTATCCTTAAGGTTTTCCCCTTGATGCACTGACTTCGGACAAGTCTTCGAGTACATATGCGATTAGCTTCTTAGGTTTAACTTATTTTTTTGATATATTATATACATGAACATGTCTGTGTTTTTTCTTATGACACCTATCTACGCTTTCTCTTATGCATTTTTTTATTTACGCTGTCCTGTTGTTTAGGGATAATGACAGGGTAAGAGGTAGGTTTGGTGAACCCTTGAACCGGCTTAAACTCCCCGGTGGTCCATTTTGCCAATGGACGTTCCAAGGCGGTACCTCTCTTGTCAACTCTTATAATTTTATGTTTTTGATGTGCATTTTTTTGCGGTGTAATTTTTGAATCCCATTTGCTTGTTGGAGTGACTGTATTCTGTGAATGCTACTTTTCTTGTTGGACTTACAATCTTTTATTTGGTGATTTAAAGTTCCCCGGCCATGTTTTGTTACATGAACATGTTAATTTATGTTTATCGAAATCAATAGACAAAAATAGATATTTATAATTTACACATTGCAATATCTGTGAAAAGCGAGAATAAGGTTTTACTTGACGTAGCAAACTTTGATGAGGTAAATTAATCCACAGGTAAATGTATTTATCAATTATCTGGCAATAGTTGTGCAGCTATACAATTCAGATTTACCTCATTTTCCCGTGCAGTAAAAGTAGTATCTACGTCATGCAAATAATACTTATTTTTACATACAACTTAGCATGCTTAGTAGCGGTTTTAAATATATGTTTCTCTCCGGGACTATCAAGAAATGTTCATATGATGTTTAAGAGTAAAATTTGTTAATGGTTAATACTACAAAAAGGGTGGCCATTCATCTTTAAGCCATTAGCAAATTCGCATTAAATGCTGACTTTATGTCAAACTGTACTGACACATATTCTCAGATATCATAGAATATCTGGGCAGTACTGTTATTTCATGTCATCAAACGACTACACTTACAATTAAAGCCGTCGTAGCTGTACTTTATTTGACAGCATGGCTGCAATGTTGCTGGAAAATGAATTAAAACTAGGAGATATTGATACCAATACAAAACTAATTGCCGCACATAGTGCTGTTTTAAAAGAAAGAGATGGAATCAGGATACAAATTGATAAGTGTTATAGAGTCAAATTGATTCCAAACATTTGATAAAAACATATATCGCAAGAGTAAAGCACATGTCTAATTTGTAGTCATTCTCTCAACTCAAAACCTAACAAATACTGCAAAGAGGATTCCCTGCAAGCAACAAACACAAACAAGATATAAAAGTAATATACTCGGTTTTATTGAGTCTGTTCATGAGCGGTTATGTGAAGTGAAACAACTTCCACGCCTCCTAGCACACACTTAAGTGATATTCTAAAGGACCAGTAGGTAATAACACTACAGATTTGTAGTCGGAACAACTTTTTACAGTAGCCACAAAGCACTAGACAAACGCTAGTGTGAATGCCAATACATACTAAAAAATCCCTTGGAAGCAACAACCACAAACAAGAGATAAAAGTGGCAGACTCGGTGTTATTGCGTCTGTTCATCAGAGGTAATTTAAAGTTTAACACCGTTCTCGCCTCCTTAGTTTGCAATTATTTAGGAAAACCTTATTTTAACTTAATCAAACATACTGAAATGCATAATTCACACCTTTCTTCTCTATGTCTCATTTAATATTTCTTGTCGTGCCCTTAATGGTTTATTCTCTTACTGCTCTGGCATTGTCATTGAGTACCTTCATTGTGGCTTTCTAGGCAATTGTTTTGTTGTATTATATTTACACGAGCATATTTGTGTTTTACTTATATTGCCTATTGATGCTGCCTTGTTGGTTAGAGATAAGATCATGGCGGGGATTTCTATATTTACACTGTCCTGTTCTAATGGGATGACAGTAGGGTAAGTGTGAGGTTTGGTGCACCCTAGAACCGGTTTAAACCCCCAGTGGCATACTTTGCCACTGACCGTTCCAAGGCGGTAGCCCTATTGTCAACCCTTTTGTGTTTGTGATGTCGTTTGCATTTACTATTGCTTTTGCCTTCTTGTTTGCCTGTTTGCATGTTTGTTTCTGTGTTTTGTGGTTGACTGTTCTACTTGAATGCTACTTTCCCTGTCTGACCTTTTCCCTGTCCGACCTTTTTCCTTGTATACGTGTTGGGGTTAAATAACTGTTTACACATAGTTATTTGAATCTCTTTTGTTTCGTACACGTGCATGCACGGCTAACTGTTTCAGTGGAACTTGGCAGAACACCTATCAGCAACTGCATTTTATCCGAACAAAAGGGAATCTAACCTTTTCATTGGTCAGCATAACATACTCGTTTCTAATAACAGTCATTATCACATACTTTCTAAGATATGGAAATTTTTGCCAACAATTAGTTTGTCCTGATGGCAGGATATTGATGGTTTTCGTTGTTAAGTTTAAAATACATATCCTGCCCGCATAATCCCTATGGTTGAGCTACATTGTGTCATTAAAAAACGAAATAGACACACCGATGTATCACTAGACGAAAGACATAGAAGTATAATCGAAAAAGAAATGTCTTCATTAGGAAACACTATGCAACGTGCGGTGAACAATTGTTTTTCGACTGGCTTGGGAATATCGGTGCAGTTTCTCAGATAACAGAATTAAACTATTTCATAAGTAAGACTGTCACACTAGATTATGGGAAATATACAGCCTTTTTCATTCATAGACAGCAGGTTAAATTTAAAGCGACCGTGCTAAATCATAAATAGTTTACCGAACTTTCTCCTACTTTTCATAATTGATGGAGGGGCCTTGATAATGCTATTCTCTTCGGTGAATTGTAAACATTTACTAACTAACGATTTGACATGTGTACTGTATACTGTACTGTACTCTACGTCGTTTTTGTTTGTTATATATGCAATAGCAGAAATGTGTGTTTACTGTGTACGTATGTTTGTGTTTTTTTTTGTTTTTTTTATTTGCAACAGCAGCAACTTAGCATCTTTAGAACATATGTGATAATAAGTTTATGATATGGCAATGTTCAGACCCACATATCCGCCGCGAGTCCTAAATCGATGGATGTAAAGGCGGCGGTGGGAATTTGGAGCAGATATATAAATTGCCATATAATGATCAATACTTATTCATTCGATTTTTTGAGATCGCTGAGCCCGCTACTTATATTTAGATATCGGTGGTACGTTTTCAAATGTTTTTGTTTTTTTACTGAAATTTCGATTCGGTGGTTCCACTACTCCGGCCCATAAAGGTTCTAGGTATTGTTTAACCACCCATAGGATATGTTGTCTGCTTTTTAATTTAGACTTTTAACTGTTACATCTGATGCGCAGGCTTCATAAACGCTGCTCTCAACTAAATTCCATTTTGTTTATTTCGCTCTTCGGGGCATATACTTTTATTAGATATTGGGATCATACGTCGCTGGACATGGAATAATGGCAGTAAATATGGCATATCCACCGCAATATGCATGCCATCTTCGGGATGGTTAAAATTCTGTACTATTGATTTTATGAATATTGAGTTCTGCTCATCCCAGGGCTAGTGGACGTGAACGGTAGCCAGCATATTTCACCACCATCTCAATCAAACCGAGACTGCAATATTTAGTATTTATCGAGTTCTGCCGTTTCCAAAGTTCCACTTTCATACTCTTTAGTACTCACGGTATGCTACATTTGGGATAGGATTTGTGTTTTCTTTCCCAAAGCATGTAAACGATCATGGATAGACTGGCTGTTGTTTAAGCTAAACAAAATGCATTTTTTTACTGCCAGAGGTTGTTGTTATATTTGCAAAATTGTATAGTTTTGTTTTACAAATTACTTTCTTGAACTAAAACACATTATCAATATTGGCGAATGGTTATTCTCTAAAACAACGATTGATACACATAACACGACGAAAACGAAATCTAATATATTTAATTATAATAGTTCTCCGAAACATGTATATTCCGACAAGAATAGCTAAAACAACACCGTCATGTTCCAAAATATAAGATACTAATTATTGACTGAATAATACCAGTCGATATAAAACTTCCAACGTAAAACTCACACATCGTTCTTCCGATCATTGACGTCTGAAAATATAGAGTTTCGAGCATTTTACAATGCATTGGCGTCCAAGGTCGCTTCCAACAATGTAGTCAAATAATATATTAGTAGTATAATGTTTTATAAAGCAATACTGTTCATGTTTCATGTGCTATTAATTACACTGTCACGTTTTCCGATGATTTCCGTAATGACAATTTTGTTCTCGGCGGTTATTAACCAGAGTGCCCTGGACTTTTTAATTCTTTAATTATGGCGTCTTATTTTTTACATATCAGAAGTTTCCGTATACTTAATGAGTATTTCCGCGTTTAGTATGCTACTGTTAATCGAATGGTACAGGACGACATTCGGCCTGTCCCTTCAGAAAGAAGGTTTAAACAGCACCGAACACACCAATGGTTACTCCTTTAAAGTTTCAGTGTTGACAGAATGCGCATTTGGCTCAAGCAGATGAGCAAGTTTAAGCTTTAAACGTTGTAATCTCTTAACATTAGACACAATATTGAAATGGCTTGATTTTTCAAGCGAAACTTCAACATTTATGAATTTCGCATAACAAAGTATACCTTGATTAAAAGGTCTACTACATGACAGAGTTGTCCTTTCTGTAATTAGTTGTAGCCCCTTTTTGTACAAAACACGTAGAGATATACATTTAATATTACGTGGAATTAGGTGTATATAATAGTGTAGTATAGGCAATGTTTTGATTATGCGTTTCCTTTTCCTTTCAGTATATATTGACTTGTAATAAAGGCGTGGAGCACTTATTCTTATATGGGCTTTATATCTGCCTTTGGTTAACAGAATGTGACCCACGTAAGTGGCTATAAGCATGCTTTACAAATTGAATTCCTAGAGAACTCGTCTGAAAAACTTGTATGGTATAAACACATATTTTGTAATGTTAAAAGGTTACCATTTCACTTGCTGAAATGACGTTTTCGTAAGCCAGTCTACTGAAATTTAGCATGTAATCATGGTAATCATTACTAGAATATGTATATTATCGACGAAACATTCACAAGCCTCAATAGCGAATTTGATCGAGGCGCCGTATTAGTGCCCAGGAAGATAGTGTTTAAGCCTGCTGATTTCCCTTTTTTTCTTTTTTAATTTTCACTGTTTTTCATTATTGCTGATGGTAAGGTAGCAACAGTTCCTTTACATATTTTCGCTTTGATAATGCAATCTTGTAATTACACATGGTAACAGTGAATAGTTTATATGTGTTGTAATGCACACTCTAACGCACACGTATCCCTTACATGTGAACGATTGTATCTGTGCTGATGTGTACTTCTAGCACGTCGTGTTACAAGGTAATTTGTAATCAATTTGTAAGGCATGTCAAGGTATTTGAACAGAAAGAAGCGAGGTCGCCAATATTGATTTAAAATGCTTGGTAGGAAGAACTGATGGTAAAAATCGGGAATAATGTAAGAAAAACGGTCGTGGTGTGTTTATGTCTCCGTGACAACATTCAGTTTTTTTCAATAGTGTTTTAACACCCGTGACTTGATATATTATTATGTTAACTTCTTGTCTCTCGGCAGCTATTTTACGCTTGCGTAAAACCTCGCTTGTATCCCTTTAATATATAATTTTTGTCAACTACTGTATATAAATATGATAAACAAAGGTATCATACAACTTGCTAAAATATATTGCGAGGAATAAAGAGACCGGTATCATTCTAAAGGGTAATATCTTACCTTTGTCGTGGTAACCATGTCCTGCCCTGATTTTGTAAGCGACAGGGGTAAATTGAGGTCAAATGTCATGACCATTTCCAGAAAATATAATTGAAAAATTTAATGTAGCTTTAGGTCATAAGTTAACATAAGTAAAATGTTCAGAGGTAAGTAAATGTACGATGATAATTCTTCTATATCGTCGTCCGTCCGTGCGCTAATCCGCCGACCGTTCGCCCATTTGTCTGTCATCTGTCCTGACGAACGTCTAATAGCCACTCCATAAATTGCGATTCGAGTTCAAAATATTGCGAGCAGCAAAGAGATAGTTATAACTCGAAAGGGTATTCTCCCGCCTGTGTCGTGGTACCCGTATTCATTTTTTAAAAGAATTATTATCATTGTGTTTCTGTATGAAACTATTTTCGGTAATAAGCTAAGATTATATTTGAGGTAATATATAATGACAACTCTTTTTCCGTCGTCCGTCCGCCCAACCGCCGTCTCGTCCATCCATTCGCCGTCTGTCCATATGGAATATATTGACCAATCGACGAATTCTGAGTCGTGTTCAACGTTTTGAAAGTATCATAGAGACATATAGCACTCGAACGGGTATTTACTTGCCTTTATTGTGGTAGCCGTGTTCAGTCCTGATTTTGGATGTGACAGGATAACATTCAGGTAAAAGGTCATGACACTGTTTCACAAGAATTAAATGAATAACAAATGAATGTAACATTTAAAAACAAATGTCGTAAAAAATGTTGTAAGGAAAAAATCGTAGTTCTTGTTTATATATAAATCACCTTTCGCGTACTATCACACATGAGCTAAAGGCTCAGAGGTGAACTAGTATACAGTGATCACTCTTCGTTGGGCGTCCGTCTGTCCGTCCGCTCATCTGCCACCATTTTGCCATTTGTCCTGCAAGGCGTTTTTTTTATGTTGTTTTTTTTACTTTAAACGGCTTTTCCCCAAAAACATTTGGACCTATTTTGACCACACATTACAAGAGTAATCCTCATATCATTGTGTGTCAATTTTTTTTTAATAAGGTCAGTGCGACATCCAAGATGGTCGCCATTACTAAAAAATAGTTTATATCTTAAAACATATTTTGTTCTGCTGAACAGATTTCGACAGATTTGCGTTCGTTCACGTTCGTTCGTTCGTTCGTCCGTTCATTCGATCATTCATTAATCTATTCATTTGTTTATTTGTTTTTGTTTGATCGCTCGTTCGTTCATTCGTTCGCTGTCTGTTCTTTCGCTCGCTCATAAACTCACACACACTCACTCACTCACACACTCACTCACTCACAGCCTCACTGCCCCACAGCCTCACTCACTCACTCACTCACTCACACACTCACTCACTCACTCACTCACTCACTCACTCACTCACTCACTCACTCACTCCTTAACTCACTCACTCACTCATTCACCACCTCACCCACTCACTCACATACTCACTCAATCACTCAATCACTCACCACCTCATTCATTTTAAGTTATACTGACTCGTTCAGCATGGGTTAGATAATTAAAAAAAAAATCACTAGTTTTTACACTTTTCTGTTTTTCCCAAAGACCCACATTTCTTCGATGTGATAGATTGAAACCACAAATTAATTTAAAGCATTGAGATATATGGATTAAGCTCCAAAACGTTGAGAAGAAGACAATGTTAGGTAGGGAGAGATTTGCGTTTAAAATAAACACAAGAAGTTTTGTAGAATTATCAACAATCTAGTCAAAGATTTTCTAAGGTTGTGGTATTCGCTGCACACGATTACATGTTTATACTGCCATGAATATGAGTAAGTTAATTACGAATGGTGTGCATATCACCAAAAATCACAATGAGTACCACGTTGGCCCTTGATATTTCAGCAAAATATATTATTGACTCGTCATCATCGTCGGGACCCACGTTTGATTGATTACATTATCATTCCATTCATCGTGATGAAACGCGGGTTCCGACGATGATTCGTCGATCGACAAGACTGTTACAATAAAAAAGACAGTGTTCTTTTAATACTAGTGAGCAGATATCGCACGTTTTTTTTAAACGCATGAACTTTTCCCCATAGTTGTTGGTTTTGCTTGCGGTTTCAACAAAATTGTTAAAGCAATATTCATAAATGCTGTGTTTTTCATAGAAACCAGTTGTTTTGTTAAACTTACGGAAAAAGGTAAACATATATCATGAAACATAAAATCAAAATAACAAATAAAAACTGAACATCATTACTGCGATCCTAATTATACTGTATTGCGCAAAGGCATTGCTTAACGTATCTTCACGCAGTACCAGTTAGTTAGAGCCACTCCAGAGACAGGGTTATAATATATAGGCACCTTGGAATTCTTACTTACGTATAGTAATATTCGTATCGTGCTCTAACGTGTTCAAGGGGCATAATACTCCGATAAACTGAACAGTCCCATGAAAAGGGCCAGGATGTGAACATTCAAACGGTACCAGACGCTTTGCTTCTCGCAAAATATTGAATTCGAGCCTTAACTAGAGCAGATAGGCTAAAGTGGCCTCTAGACTAAATTGATTAATTCAGGAAGCGATTGGATGTGGACTTCATAGTTAGAGATTTCCTTTTGATTGGATGTACTTTTATTTACACTGTCTTGTCGATTTGAGTGCTAAAGACAGGATACTATATATAGCGATGTTGTGTACGCACACAATCAGTTTAAGCTAACCTTTGGGCCTTATTCCCAACATACCTTTCCAACACTCATTGTGTTGTGTTTTGCCCTTTTCATTGTTAATTAAATTTGCTCTTTATTTGTCATACAGTGCGGACCTACGATGTATTTGCCTATTCAGCTGGGAACCAATCAACTGCTTCCATATTACGAACACACTTGTACATAAATAATATGCAAACCAAGAGGAAATCATTGCCTGGTAACTACAGTAAAATTTAAATAACATATTTCGTTAAGTCTCAAACGAGCTTTCTTGTAAAGCCTAAACACATGTGATATGCACTCCGTTTTCGCGCTTGCATTTTGATTAATTATATCGGACAGATATTTGATTTTAACAACCCACTAATTATAGACAAATTCATCTTCCCTAAGTGCTGTTAAGATACTGAGTACCGATAATGGAACTGAAATTGATAAACAGTGTTTGCCCTTGTACACGATTTAGTTTTAGCAACATTTCCTTGTAGGGAAGTGTCATGTACTGCATACACTTTTCTTATTCTGTTTAGAACTAATAACTGTTGTGTTTGGTAGCGGTGATTTCTATTGTTATATATGAAATGAATTTGGAGAAAAAAGCCAATTAAGAAATTATTATAATGCAATTCCACTGCTGGAAGACGCATTATAGTTTCAGAAACAGTACACACTATCAGCAGTCATGCGGCTAGTCGGAAAGGAAAACACGTAAACAACTATGTTGTTTTATCGTTCGTGTGCTTTTCTTTGCATGTATTTGTGTCATTTGACGGCACGGTCACGTTATCTGTCTGTCATTATTATTACGCTAGTTTATGGTACGGCAACACGAACATACTTTTATTTGTATATACGTGTAGATAAGGTCAAACGTTTCGTTTTTAAACCATATTTCGTTGGGTATTTATAGTCGGTAAACAACAGCTACGCTTTTATATTCACCTCAGGTAAAACACGCATAACAATTAAAAGGACCGTCAACAGCGGGTTCCACTTAACTATATTTGCTTCAGTAAAAGTTCGCACGTATTGGTTGAAATGTATTTTGGTTTATGCAAGGACTAAACCATGTATGTAATATATCGTGAAAGCTCAGATTAATATATATATATATATTTCAAAAACGTGTAATTTAAAAGTGACCTTGACACTATATCCATTCCATTCAAGCTATAAGAATGGTGAATGGATATGCTATCTCAGTGTAAGTAAGTGTGTAAAATTAGATATAAAATTCGAACAGGAAATTTAAAGTAGCATTCAAGGATGCATACGCGATGGTACGATGGCCCTAATGGAACACCGTACATTATACCCAATCTGTCGCATTAACTAACGCCGGGCCGGCGAGTTATAGCACCACACATTTAATTGCTGAATGTCAGTAAAGGTAGACATTAGTAGCATTTGAATGAAGTATGTGCTGTGCCCCGGCCAGAGAACGAACTCATGACATCCCGAATGCGAGATTGAGACTACCACTTATCAGCGCTGGTGTACGGTGTCCTGTTAGGGCCATGTTACCATCGCATCTTACCATCGACCATCGCATCTAACCATCGCATCTTACCATCGACCATCGCATCTTACCATCGCATCTTACCATCGACCATCGCATCTTACCATCGACCATCGCATCTTACCATCGCATCTTACCATCGACCATCGCATCTTACCATCGCATCTTACCATCGACCATCGCATCTTACCATCGACCATCGCATCTTACCATCGCATCTTACCATCGACCATCGCATCTTACCATCGCATCTTACCATCGACCATCTCATCTTACCATCGCATCTTACCATCGACCATCGCATCTTACCATCGACCATCGCATCTTAACATCGCATCTTACCATCGCATCTTACCATCGACCATCGCATCTTACCATCGACCATCGCATCTTACCATCGCATCTTACCATCGACCATCGCATCTTACCATCGACCATCGCATCTTATCATTGACCATCGCATCTTACCATCGACCACCCCATCTTGCCATTGACCATCGCATCTTACCATCGCATCTTAACATCGACCATCGCATCTTACTATCGAGCATCGACCTAGGTCGAATGTCGATGGTAAGATGCGATGGTAACATGGCCCTAACAGGACACCGTAGAAACGTGCATCTTCGATTAATAAGTTATTTTTATCTGACTAATGAATGAAGTGGACGAACAAACTGGGTAACGTGTAGTTCTAAACTTCACGCTTGCACTGAGAAACAGATATATTGACCATCATAGAAACATTTGAGGTGTATGTTCGATATTTTAATATATTGTCAGATATAAAATGAAAATTAAATACCTGGACAAATATTCGGCTATTAATTTATAAATAAACGATGTAAATATGTTTATAAGCATGCATCAGTTCAATTGATTTTAAACAAGATTGCCGGACTTTAATTTGGCAGGAACCAAACAGCACACTTGCAAATAGTTCGAGTAATGAATCAGGTTTGGTTGTATTTTGGTCAGGTTGTCATATAACGTTACCTGCACGTTGTGGCGACGTTACGAGTTCGGCTTTTACAAAATATCCAGGGATTCCAGTATTTCATTGGAAAGTGAATTAAATATAATTCAGATGCCCAAAAAGAACTTTATTCAAAAACGTTATAATGCAACGTCCATACAACGTTATGGAACAACGTTTTTACAACGTTGTGTTTAGGTTCCAACACAACTTTATCTCACAAGCTTTACATTTCAAAATTAGAAGTCTTAATTACCTCTCTTTATTAAATATATTTTGATAATGTATCCTTTTTTGTATATTCATATTTTTTATCATTGTGTGTTTTACATTTGTGTGTATCTACTTATGATGTCTCTTCAAATAAGTGTAATAATAATAAAAAATAATATTTCCTATCTACATATTTTCAACCAATTTAACATCATATATGAGTAAAATATATTCGGTACATAATAAAGTTGGATACTGTCCTAGATCTTCACCGCGTGCACGTCGCAGCGTTGGCATTGATGACTCTCAGGATGTTTGTGTAGGAGTCGCCTTGCCAGCCGTATACACCATTACTGGTATTGAGCACTTTATACGCGTATTGTGATCAAATACCGGTAGTACTGAAATGCAGAATTACCAGTTCAGTAGACTTGAGTGTCATTTGACCGATCGTGAAGATGTCTCCTGCGTCCCGACACAGCACACATCATCTGATGGCCACACTGAAGTTGGAAGTTTGAAGTCAGAAGTCCGGAGCCGAGAGCTACACCGCCACAGCGGATCGACGCCGAGGACAGAAGACTGAAAACCGAAGACGGAAGAAGGCCATCGGGTGCTGTGTGCGGCGCAGGGGTCATACTGTGATGGGTGTGGCCCTAAAGGTGATCGTCCAGTAGCGTAGACAGCACCACCTAGACGTCGTTCCAGACCCTCCCCCCCCCCCCCCTTCACCGCCACAGCGACAACCACAGAGCGAAAGCGACATCTACCTACATACAATCAACAGAGACGACTACACAGCAACACAGCAGCACAGCAGCACCAGACCAACCTACATACACATCTAGAAAAGTCCAGACTATATTGTGCCCATCGCGTCAGGGTTACCTCGACGTGTTAGTTGGCGGACGGTCTATAAACCTTCGAACTACACACACACACACACGTTGGATAATGTCGGTTGCTTGGTGGACGGACTATAATCCTTAGAAATACACACACACACAGTTGGATTGTAACTTGTAAAAGAACAAGTGTTATCTCTCTTTTGCAGATACTTTGTTTCTCTGAGAGACTTTAGTTTCTGTCTTTTATAGAGACTCTTTTTCAGAGAGACAGACTCAAATGGGTAAATCAATGCTGATTATAGTTTGGTTATTCCACAACGTAACTTTGCTGGGAGTCTACACGTTTACGTTGTAGGGACATTATGATACAACGTTGTTACAACGTTATTGCGCTAACTGGAAAGGTTTTAGCAGCCTCTAACAGGAACAACAACATTATTTTATTTTGGCCTAAAACAATTTTTGTTTTATTTTCAGGGGAGATGATGGCAAGACAGCAGTCAGACAATGACAGCAAAATGTGACACATTTGTGGGTGCTCAAAATGCGTATGAATTTAGGTGCAAACTGTTTAATGAAAGCCGAAAAGAGTACCTTGACTGCCACCACTCACATTAAAAAAGAACACAAAGTGGGCTATGTACCAGATTTTGTAGATTTTTATGACCAGCAGTAACTGTATTTTCCCAAAAAAAACACTTTTAG
Organism: Cyrtodaria siliqua; assembly: GCA_037043455.1. NCBI lineage: Eukaryota > Metazoa > Mollusca > Bivalvia > Adapedonta > Hiatellidae > Cyrtodaria > Cyrtodaria siliqua. Next base: position 14,065 of record JAWPHD010001461.1, on the reverse strand, counting down.
ACTGTAAATGCTTGATTCAGAATGGAAAATTGGACTTTATTGCCTATGGCCATCACAGTAAAATCGAAGTGTGGTGTGAGACCTGAAGGATCCAGCCAATTTAATATACGTCAAAACTGCTTGTGCATTGTGGGAATATATATATATAGTGAACTGCACCAGTGTCATTTTGTCTGGTGTTCCAAACAATTATCGAAAAAAAAAATGATACCAGTGATTGAAATTCAATAAATTCAAACGAAGATGAAGAATGATTACAATGACAGATACTTTTTCTTTCATAACACAGATATACAATTTCTCATTTAAAATAAAAACGTTAATTTATTACATTTCTACTGGTGAAAGATCGCGATTTCTCTGTCAATGAAAATTCGTGATTACTAAATATTTATAATAACCACCGACGCAAAAATAAGTTAAATGACTGTGACGTTGAGCCTTGACGTCAAAAAAGTGTTGCTGATGTCGACGTCTTCCACTAATAATGTTCAATAAAACATTTGACATTTTACACTCAGTTCATATCAAAAATACATTTAAAATGTAATATAAAAGAGATTATTTAACTGCTGGGTTGGATTATAGGGTAATTCTGCTTTCGATAGATACCCCGTGAGGACCCCCTGGCAAGAATAGGGCCACTGCTGATCTGTGCAGAGGATTGTCGAAGTCCGAGAGGATTTATTGAATATTGTACAAGTCCGAGATGTGTATTGTGTAACTGCCTTACGAAATATGTTCTTCTTCTGGCAAAGTGGACTGAAAATGAGCCATATATGGGAATGTTCATTCCGGTTGGCGCCATAAAAGTTTTTCATTTTGGTGCGTCGTAAAACCCAATTCAATTCTAAAATTGTTTCGGTGGTAGGCGTTATTTTTTCTCACTGGCATGTGCTTTTTAATGAAAACAACCACTCGCCGACCATCTGGTGAAGGATTTCGCTGTAATCGATCCCAGCAGTTAAATTATATGTATCTCTATATAGCATCTGCTGGGAAAACGTGACATCATACTTCCGCATGTTTATTTATTTATTTACTTTTTTTTTGACTTTTTAACACTTGGACATGATTGTTTATCAGCAGAGTTTATGCCGTGGTGGGGCGTCGGTCGTCCGTCTGTCTAAGTTTTTTTTTTGTAGCGACATCTCGTCTGAAACTACTGGCTGGAGTTTTATGAAACTTTACTTTAATCAAAGGTGCCCGCCAAAGCTAAAACTTGATTTTTAAAAAACAAGTTTGTAACGACTATTTCTTGAAATCTATATGATATTGATGTTGGACTTTTTCTAAAATGATTAGCATGACATGATAATGGTCCCTGTCGAATTTTGATTCAACGTTAATCATGGCTGCTAGCGGCAATCTTTGTTTACATAGTTATATAGTAAAATATTCTATCGACTACTACTCTAAAAATACTCAATGGAATTTCATGAAACATTACAGGAATCTTGCCCATAATGTCTAGTTGATCCCATCAAAAAGTCATATTGATGTGAAATCAAAGATGGCAACCAGAGCTAAAATTAGATTTTTTAATAAACAAGTTTGTGGCGACTACTCCTTGAAAGCTATAAGTGATATTGATATGGGACGTTTTCTTAAACGATCAGCATGACAATGCGTTGGTATCTGTCGAACATCGTTTTGATTCGACGTTAAACATGACTCCTAGCGGTCATATTTGTTTACAAAGAGTTATATAGTCAAGAATTGTAGTGAATACTCCTCTGAAACCACTAGACTGATTTTCATGAAACCACTTAGAAATACTGCTCTTGATGTCTATTTGATCCTAGCAAAAAATCAGGTCGGCCGGAATTCAATGGCAAAAATGAAAATTGACGAATTTTCACGTAACTTCTCAGGAATGTTGCTTTTGATGTCTACCGGTAGTTGATTAAATATTCAGGTCGGCCAGAAATTCAAAATTGCCGCCACGGCTAAAAACAGATTTTGAAAAACAGTTTGTGGAGACCACTTCTCAAACATTATAAGCGATATTCGCGATATTGATTTAGAACCTATACTAAAATGACTGACACGACATGCAGTTTGTCCTAACCAAAATTCATTTCAATTCGATGTTAAATATGGAATGCTAGCGGCCATCATTTTTTACATAGAGTTAAATAGGACACACCTGTGGCGACTACTCCTCTGAAACTACTTAATGGATTTTCATGAAACTTTATACATTCATACTCTCATTCTCTTTTATATAGCACAGGTAGCGTTGCTTGTTCAGTGTGGCGGCAGTAAAACGTCTCCCCGCGCTTGCAATCATGACTGTTATTCGTTCGATCTTTGGAGATCACTGAGCCCGATACGTATATTATGATATCGGTGGTACATTTTCAAGTGTCTATGTTTTCTTACTTAAATTTTGGTTCGGTGGTTCCACTTCTCCGGCCGATAAAGGCTCTGGGTATTGTTTAACCACCCATAGGATATGTTGTCTGCTTTTTAATTTAGTATTTTGACTGTTACTTGTGATGCGCGGGTTTCATAACCGCCGCTCCAAACTAAATTCCATTTTGTTTATTTCGCTCTTCGGGGACCATACGCCGCTGAACATGAAATAATGACAGTTAAATAGCATGTACACCGCCATATGCATGGCATCTTCGGAATGGTTAAAATTCTGTACTGTTGATTTTATGACTCTTTAATTCTGCTCAACCCGGGACTAGGAGGCGTGAACGGTAGCAAGCATATTTCACTACCGTTCTTGAACAGTCTCAGTCAAACAGAGACTGCAATATTTCGTATTTATCGTGTTCGGTTGTTTCCAAAGGTCCACTCTCATACTCTTTTTAAATTAATGCTGCTCTTGATGTCTGGTTACTTTCTGCAGAAATATAGTTATTTTGAAAAACATCTATGCATGTTTCATCAAAACTTAAATAGGCCCTTATCATACATACCTAGTCCTTTCCCCAATTTATAAAATAAAATTGAGGAAAAAAAGAGATAACAAGAAACAAGAGATAAAGAGGTCGAAGGAAGTACACATATACACACTCAACAAAAAAGGAAACATCCGCTGATGTTGATGCCGATTATCTAGACAGAAAAAAGGGAAATTAATGATGTTTGAAGAATAATTAGATAGACCGCCAAACAAAAATTATTTTAAAAAGTTCAGTACACAAGGGAGGTAGCCCCATTTTTCTTAAAACATGCAATTTGGCCATAAAAAACGAATTAAATCTACGAAAATAACTTTTTCCGAGACAATATTCTCTAAATATTCCTTACCAAAAACATCATAAAAATACATAACATAGATTGTGTAGATGGCAGCTTTTGATTATCAACAATTATCAAATTACCCGTCTTAAACATTTCCATATCATCAATAAAAGATTATTGCTTGGACAATTTGAAACGGTTTAATGGGATATTTAGTATTAACTTAAGTGTGCTTACAAACATCAAACATTGTTTTATTAAAACGCCTTGTATACGTTCTCAAAAACTGGCCTATGATTATGCAAATGGTGGAACTGAAACGAAGGGCATATCTTTATAGAAGCCCTTTAAGGAAAATATATTTTAAGTGTTTAAGTACATGTGAATAATGAGTATTGGTATGCATTTGAATAAAAATAAGCAAATTTATTTCACTATTCCGACATTTTAAACTCATACAATTTAACTGCTGCCACTGTGGTATTGCTACCAAGATAAAATTATATGTATCGTATAATTTGTACGTTTAACAATATAAAAACAAAATAATATTAAACATTAAAGGGGTTGATGCACTATTTTCATAGAATATTTATTTAAAAGTGCTCTGAAAACTTGAAAAAAGCTAAAAAAAGTTATCAAAATGCCATGAAAACGAAGGATATGTAATCTATTGAAAATTTGGAAAGAACATTAAGGGAGGCGGCCATCTTGAAAAATTGACATCATCGCACATTTTACCAAATATGGCATATTGACAAAATAGTTTTTAAAGCATAGAAAATCATTGCAAATTTATTAAAAGTTAATATACAGATATAAAATGTATGCATTGTATGCTTATGATTCATTTGCGTTGACTGCATTTGCTTTAAAATACATTTCCTCAATATGTAATATGGTAAAAATGCGCGATGACGTCATCGTTTCAAGATGGCCGCCTCCATTTATGTTTCTTTGCACACTTTCAATAGGTCAATATCTTCTCTATTTGCATGGCATTTTGATGACTTTTCAGCGTTTTTTAAAGTTGTTCAAAGCCCTTTAAAATAAGAAATTTTGTTTGTAAAATGTGCATCAACCTCTTTCACTGATAGGCTATTTGTTTGATTTTTCGGGGGAAAAATCAAATTTTCATCTTTACTTGTGTTGAGTTTCTGACGAATGAGCATCAATTGCCCATGTTAATTAGGATTCACTGTGTTCAGCTCTGATGAAAGCCAGAGTAGAATAATTATTGCGCCATATAAGTAACAGACACGTGCGTTTCTCTGTTTTAAAGATGGTCAGTGATTGCTCAAATAAAGGTTTCTTGTTACATGTGAGATGGACACTCTGTACATGCAAGTGCAGAGATTATACGACACTGCCACCAAAACATGACACTGTGTGCTGTGAATGCTATGTTTCCTGTTCAACCTTTGCACCTACTTCTGATCAGAAATGTCTAGTATTAGCTATATATTATAACTTACTGCAATATGTTATGCGACATTGAAGGGAACTGTGGTACTGGTCGAACAAAATTAGGGAAATCGGAAAATTTCAATTCTGAATTTTAAATTAACGGTGAATTAAACGCTGTTGTAATGGCTAAACGTCTGTGACATCGGGTTGCATTTTTAAAATGCGGAAATTGCCTATTTAAAACTGAGTGAACATCATTGTCGGAAAATAACAGAAAATCAAACAATGTTATCGTTTAGCAAAACATATGTAGAGGATTAAATGCACTGTAGATATGAAGTGCAATATGTTTGGCGAATTAAGAGAAATAGTAACAATGCACAGAGCATGTGTTGAGAAATGTAAGTCTCGAATGTCGGTATATGTTTACTCATTTTTGTGAATTCGTTATTATAAACCAAACACAGTGGCAGGATTGTTTGCCAAAGATTGTAAAACGGATTTAGAATGTCATATTTAATTATGACAAATCTAATTTTTCAAAATAGCGTAAAAGGCAGGTTCATATTTTGGAATAAAATGATAACTATCGCAGCCTTCGAAATGTATACGATGAAAGTAAACGGCTATATTTTGATTTTTGTTAAAATTGTATTTTTTCTTGCCATAAACATCTCAAAGTAATAAAAACAGTATAACTAGTAAATGTTGTAGACCGAAACGTTCGCAGGATTTCTAATACACTTTGAAATGCTGTCTATTAAATTTAGACACCTACATATGCCTATTCCAGTACTCATCGAATTTTGATAAACTTTGAAATTGTTTACCTTACATATTGCAAAATAATAAAAGTATTGCTACGAAATTAATACACTTTGTAGGCAGATATATTTAACATGTTTTTGATGGAATATTATACTTTGAAATGCATCCATTGCTTTTAGACGAACTATTCCAGTTTTTAAAGATTTTTGTTAAATTTTGAAATGTTCACCCCAAAATGCCTGGTATATTATTGGTTATATACACATGAAACTAAAACATGTTGTGCAGGGAAGTATTTTTCACAATTTAAAAAAGAAATAATTTATGAATATTCATCAGATTACTTTTTGAAAAAATATAAAAAATTATTCCCCTAAATGCATTATTGATTTTTAAAAGAGGTATTCCAGTTTGCATAACTTTTTGTTAAATTTTGACATTTTTGGACCCAAATCAGGGCATAAGCTGTGTGTCCCACATTGCTATCATCTTGTAGTATTGACTTGAGGCATTAATGATTTAAAAAGTCGTTATTAGAATTTGCCATCTCAGATGGTACCAATATGCCAAAATTGTGATATTGGCCCAAGGCCTATGCGTTTGGATGCTGTGATTTCTATATAACCATGTTTGCTCATTGTTGTGATACATGGTAATTAATCAAATTGGACTGCTAATTAATCAAACTAATGTAACTGTATCGGGAAGTCGACATATTTTGTAGTTAACGTATTGACAGAGTAATGTGGTTCGTCTAACATATATTAATAGCAATGTTACTGTTTGTTCAAATATGTTCATAATTACTTGTGTTGATTTTCTGACGAATGAGCATCAATTGCCCATGTTAATTAGGATTCACTGTGTTCAGCTCTGATGAAAGCCAGAGTAGAATAATTATTGCGCCATATAAGTAACAGACACGTGCGTTTATCTGTTTTAAAGATGTTCAGTGATTGCTCAAATAAAGGTTTCTTGTTACATGTGAGATGGACACTCTGTACATGCAAGTGCAGAGATTATATGACACTGCCACCAAAACATGACACTGTTGCTGTGAATGCTGTTTCCTGTTCAACCTTTGCACCTACTTCTGATCAGAAATGTCTAGTATTAGCTATATATTATAACTTACTGCAATATGTTATGCGACATTGAAGGGAACTGTGGTACTGGTCGAACAAAATTAGGGAAATCGGAAAATTTAAATGTTAAATTAACAGTGAATTAAACGCTGTTGTAATGGCTAAACGTCTGTGACATCGGGTTGCATTTTTAAAATGAAGAAATTGCCTATTTAAAACTGAGTGCACATCATTGTCGGAAAATAACAGAAAATCAAACAATGTTATCGTTTAGCAAAACATATGTGGAGGATTACATGCACTGTAGATATGAAGTGCAATATGTTTGGCGAATTAAGAGAAATAGTAACAATGCACAGAGCATGTGTTGAGAAATGTAAGTCTCGAATGTCGGTATATGTTTACTCATTTTTGTGAATTCGTTATTATAAACCAAACACAGTGGCAGGATTGTTTGCCAAAAGATTGTAAAACGGATTTAGAATGTCATAATTAATTATACAAATCTTATTTTTCAAAATAGCGTAAAAGGCAGGTTCAGATTTTGGAATAAAATGATAACTATTGCAGCCTTCGAAATGTATATGATGAAAGTAAACGGCTATATTTTGAACATATGAGCGTATAATCTGACCGTATCGCAGCGATACACTACGGCGTACTGCGGTACCAGATGGAGATGACTGAAAACACTACCTAAGTTACATGATTATGATTATTATACAAGCTCTGTAGGACCATATTTTTCCCAGATCACATTTTTCACACGTGTGAAGAATAGGATCCTATTCGTCACAGATGTGAAGAATGGGATCTCATTTTTCACACAACACAGTCACATATTTCAAATTTCCTGTGAAATTTGTGATCGATGAAGGTTTTTGATGTGATATGAAATCGCATTCTTCACATTTCAATATTAATGTGCAATTATACCAAAAATGTGCTATTTTACATCTGAATCGCATTTTTCACGTATTGCTGGGTTATGAACTCCGAAATGTATTAGCCGTAAGTCGTATGCTATTAGGTTCGTTTCCGTAGAAACTGATCCATCAAAAAAGGTAACGTATATTAACTTGCGAAACCTTTTTGAACTTGCGAAACCTTTTTGGGAGTTGTTGCGGTTAGCGAAGATGGTAGCGTGGTCGAATTTGTTGTTGTCTGTCGCCGTAGCGGTGCTGGGTTTCGATCCCGGCTAGTGCCCAAAACTAAATTGTAATTTATGTTCACTGTGTTATGGTACATGTCCGTGTGTTAGCATTTCGTGTCTGGGGCTGTAACTTTGTAACGAAATGAGGAATTTTAAAATAACTTGACACAAATAATTCACATATGAAGGCGAATGTGCAGAGCGCATGCTTCGGCCGCCTCGGGTCAATGTCAAGGTCACACATTGGATGTTTAAAAGACAATTTGATTATATTTCGTGTCCGCTCCATATCTCCTAAATCCCTGAAAGGATTTTCATGAAACTCGAGCATGTATGTCAATCATCGTGGCCGAAGTGGTTAGCGCGTTGGACTTGCGATCGGAGGGTCGTAGGTTTGAACCCCCACTCGGAAGACGCCCATGATAAAACTGGTCTTAAGCAAAGGAAATAATTAAATAATTAATTCTATACATGGTATATCAAACAATTATCACTATTAACAGAGACCCAAAATCCTGTTGTAGGAGCCAAAATCCATAATAAAATGAATTCGGTCTCATTCCGAACTCAAAGAGCACCATGTGTAAGAATGGTCCGTAGGGCAAAACATGTTATCCTCTATAAATATAGGACAATTATTAGTATCGAGAAAACGTGCAGAACCATGTTCCAGGCGCGTCGGCTCAAGGTCACGGTCACGGTTGAAGGTCAAATATCCTAGCCCAGGAATTTGGCTAATATTTCGTGTCCGCTCCTAAACCCCCTTGAAGAATTTTCATTAAAACTGGGTTCAAATCTTCACCTCATCGAGGCGACATGCAGAACCCACGTTACAGGTGAGTCAGCTCAAGTTAAAGGTTGCGGTATGCAGGTCAAAGATTCGAGCCCAGGATTTCGTCTCCGATCCATATCTCCTAAACCACTTGTAGGATTTTCATGAAACTTGGTTCAAATCTTCACCCCTCATGCATGAGGAGAGTTTTGGAGCAGACACGTGAAAACGGACCAACAGGACAGACTCCACGGAATCGAGCAACCCTACATGTTTTACCGCATAGTTTAGCCAAGATGTCCCTATTTTAAAGCGGTCACATTGGGCCAACAAGGGAAAGAGATGTTGCTATACATGTATCAAGTACAATATATTTGTCCCTACTGGTCGTGGAACAACTATGAATACAAAGTCTGAGAATCACAGCACAATCGTTCTTAAGTGATAGAAAATGTATTCTTGGACCAAGGTCATCTTGATATTGACCTTAATGATCTCATTATTAAAAAAGGGTTATCTACTGGTCATGTCCAAACTGCATACCAAAATTACGGATCCTAGGCGCAACTGTTCTTGAGTTATTGATTTGTCCCAGGTGAAGCGACCTTTGAACTTGAACCTACTGACCTAAAAATTCAGTAGGGGATCAACTACTGGTCATAATTAACCTCCATACAAAGTTTTGAGGAGCGTAGACCCAACCATTCTCTGTCGTTGCATTAGTCCAAAGTCCACGCGACCTTGACATTTGACTTTAAAATCAAATACGCCGGTGACCAATGCGCATAGAAAAATTAAGGATTACTATGCCTAACTGTCCTCAAGTTAATATACATGTTTTACAAACCGACGCTATTTGCAAAGCCAATATACTCCGCTTCTTCAAGTCGGTGTGCGGGGGGTGTGTATGTGGGAGGGGAGGGGGGGTGGGGGCACAACAAGAGCATGCAATGGATCACACAATGGTCCGATCTGCCTCCGACCATATACTCCGCTTCTTCAAGTGGATGTGCGGGGGTGTGAGTGTGTGGGGAGGGGGGGGGGGGGGGGGCGGGGCGGGCCAACCAAGAGCATGGCAATGGATCACACAATGGTCCCGATCTGCTCCGATTGTTAATCGATATATATCGCTTTTTGTCTAAGCCGATTAATCGATTATGAAATCCCAACCGATTCACCATCACACTAATATATCTGTGTATCACATATTATTCCGATCAGTACACAAGGAAGGTGCTAGAGTGTTCACATTGCTTATATATGCCATTATTTGATAAATCAAGGGCATACGACTCTTGATCCGACCGTTTAATCGGGCTCAAAAATCGACCTTTATCGAACTGATCTAATATTCCCGATTATGCTTATAGATCGAACTTGGCCAAGATCTTGTGACCACATATTATTATTTGTTGCCAAGTTTGATCACGTTTACTTGAACAATGTGGCCTCTACAGTGTGAAAACAAACCAGCGAACAATGTGGCCTCTACATTTGTGAACAAACCAGCAGTGGAAAATGGGAACGAACCGATGACATAAAATAAACCTAATAGCCAACTATGAGCTAAGAAACGCTCGCTATGAGCTAAATAACAAAGTCCCATAACTCTGACTAAAAATTAAAGTGAACTAAACGCAAAGGCAAATAGCACAACTAGTTTGGTACCAATCACTCGTGAGTGAATCTGGCCAGGGGGTTATGGAGACAGACAGAGGAACGGACGGGACAGACCGTCGAAGGCAAAACAATAATAATTATATATCTGCCCCTCAAGATGATGATAATTGATGATGATGATGATGATGATGATGATGATGCCATAAATACGCTGCAACACTAACAGGCGCGGAACAGAATCTTGTGAAAAAAATGTGGATTTTCTTGTTAACCCCCTTTTTGGACAAACATATATGTCACATATGAAAATGTAGAAAAATAGGATCTTATTCTTCACAAGTGTGTGAAAAATGTGATCTTGGGAAAATAATGGTCCTACAAAGCTCTCACATTCTGTCATAGGTGTGGCTTACCAGGTAAAATCTTAGAGAGTGATAAACTGGAGCCACTTAAACTAAATACACTTCAAAACCGATCAGGTTGTTGGTGAAGTTTTTGTTGTCGACAAGTATCATTTACAGTGCAATAGCTGTAGTATAGATATGCAATAATTTCACCAATAATTTCACGCATAATTTATAGCATAATATTTTTCAGTATATGTGATTTATACTGCTTCTCGAGGACCGGGGCCCGAGAGGTGCAGTATAAATCGCAATACGAGAAAAATATGCTATAAATATTTTGTACCAGAGCATTATATCCAACTACACATGTGCACAGAAGTTTTAGGGGTGTTGCAGTTTTCAGTGAAAATAACAGTTTCGATCCAATCAAGAAATAGCAGTATCACGCGGCATGAGCACGAACCCATGTTTTGATTATGGCAGCCAATAACCCTTTTTATATTACTGGGCAAATACACGTCAAGGAGTGCTGTTTTGATAATGGGTAGTCGTGTTTTACATATTTGATTGACTGGTGTTGGTGTGTAAACATTATAACTAAGCGCGTGTAAAATTGAGTAGACCATGGTACAACTGCCGAATCTGTCATTTATAGCACGGCTGAAATATACCAGCATTTATAGGCACGGTTTAGGCTCAGACCTTCAGGTTTATGAAAATATATCATAAGCAAGAACAAAGGGTAAATACATTAGAGCTATGGTACATATTCTATATATATATGGGCGTACATATTCGCGCAGTTGTAATGTTTGACACACAACCTGTCAACCAAAAACCACTAAACCATTACCAAAACAGCACTCCTTGACATTTGCATTTGCCAATAATATACAAAGGCGAAATGGCTGCAATAATCTAAACCCTGGGTCATGCTCTATTGCCGCGTGATTAATGCTATTTCTTGATTGGATCGAGTTATTGTTTACTGAAAAGCTAGCAGCGCCCTTTACAAACTTTCATGGCATCGCGTCGTACTTGAATAAATGGCTATCGTACAAAAATGGCTATGGTGTCATAGTTTTTTCTCGTATGCGATTTTATACTGCACCTCTCTGGGCCTACGGCCCTCGAAAAGCAGTAAATATATTCGCATAGTACTCGATAAAATTATGATGGAGTAAATTACTTATAAATTGTATATTATGACATCATTATCTTAAAGTCATTAACAGTAAGTTTGTAATAGTGTATGTTCTTAATCTCAGTATACTGATTATCTTAATATGTACCATCATTTTAAATACATTTGTTTGGTTTTAATGCTTTTATCAAAGCTGGGTGGTTAAACATATATATTGAAGCAGTATTAATCGGGTCTAGAATAACTTTAGATCAATTTTATCGCAAATATAAAAGTGTTGTAGAAAACATGAATGACGTTTCTAGTACATAGTTTTAGTCTTGTCTTTTTTTTGTATCCATTGGGGTTTAATGCACGGTGGGGGGTAGTATATACTGTGTTAAATATATTCTGTTTGTCTGGTAGGACCATATGTTAGAGTCCTGAGGCTACTAGCCAAAATATGTAATCCTCTTGAAATTAAAGTGATATTATTATTATTATTATTATTGTAAGTTATTGAATAGAAAAAAGTTAAGTTTATGTTATGATTATTGTCCTTTTTACCGTAAAAATCGATTTTAGGAAAATACTAAAATATATAGTCAACAACATTCTTCAAATTTATTTTTAAAAACGTACCTTTGTTAACTAGGGTAGTTAAAAATAATAAGTTATGTTAACCGATGTAACCAGTTGCCATATGCAACGATACTGATTCGGAGATGACATATTAACCCTTACCTACCTTCACTTTTATTTTTCGGTTTATATGAGCATTTACACCCAAGGGTCCCTACATTTCGATACATGTGTCGACAGTGTTTAACAGTTGTCACCCTTCCGTTCAAAGTATTGTTCTGTATTCCTGGTACTCATTCCCATAATGTGTCCCTCACTGGAACCAAAATAATACCATCTAAACATTGTGTGAACGGACAAGAATGAGCGTAGTTGTCACGTATATATATATAATCTATAACACAGAATTATTAATGTACCAAATGCTGATTGGTTATTGAGGGTTTTTTAAATTGTCATTACAAGACACCCTAACATCACGTCCTTCAACCCGTAAGGACGTCATTTTTTTTAAACGATTTTAAAAACGTGAAAAAACTATCCGAAACAACGACTACGTTATTTTAAAAGCAACGTTACGTTCACATTTAAATTGTTTTAAAAAAACAGGATAAAGCTGTAATATTTTTCTTTGGCGTTTGAGAAATGGATTAATACAATGTAAGTTGTGAGAATGTGTTTGTCTTATGTTCAATCTTTCGAAAATGTGGTTTACTGAATACATAAAAATCAATGTCAGATAATACATGATACAATTCCAGCAGTTTTATATATCAAAACACATCAAAACCGCGGGCCGTACGTTCCTGGGTTATCTTTGATCTGCAAGTCCCGGCCACCAGGAATATGATCTGGGTCGATATAAATCCCCTTACTAAAACAAAAACCAGCTTGTCATTACAAGGAAGACTGGTAAATTGATACAGTGAATAACTAATAGGATCGTAATACACATGTTTCGCACAACATTTTTGTATAGTTGTTGCATATATGGGGACATTTATGATAACACGTTTCACAGTATCGGCATTTTTAAAAGCTGATCGCATCGTTAATGTCGTATCTTGCATTCGTGCTACTCAGCTGTCGCATCGTTAATATCGTATATGCTATCGTGCCTACTCCGCTGACTGCATCGTTAATATCGTATTTGCACTGTCGGTGTACTCCACTGTCGCATCGTTAATATCGTATATTTGCATTCGTGGTACTCATGCTGCCGCATCGTTAATATCGTATTTGCATTCCTAGGTACTCCGCTTGTCGCATCGTTAATATCGTATTTGCATTCGTGTTACTCGCTCCATATTATTACTCAAACACTCAACGTCGGAAATACAATAGTAGTTCCGCTAACTACAGGACTATGCAAGTGCCAGAATTTGAATTAAAAAAAACGTCGACGTGGAGGAGGGGCATAACTAGAGACATTTGAGCATACATGTATATGCACTCATCCTTCGACATATGTGTCTATAAACATAATATGCAACACCACGAGATTAATCGTTTTTATCGCAACAAATGTAAAAGTAGACATAAAATGTCGAGCAGGGAAATGCAGCAATCAAGGGACCACAGTCAAACCACAAACACACATCGAAATAACTACAAGGGTAAACAATAGGCAAGGTATTTGTCAATACAAACATAGAAAGGGTTTGGCAAAATGGGGCAACAACATTGAAAACAGTCAAGTAGGTGGCAAAAGGCAGCGGATTATGATTTTTGTTTTGCATAGGTGTGGTGGTTATGAAGCACGTATGCATCCACTTTATAATGGACGTATGCTGTCAATACTCACCAAAAACCGTCACTAGTCAATTCTAATTTGACAATTACGACGGGGCAACATTACTGGGAAATCTAGCAAGATTACAAATCCAACATTGACAGTTGCGACAAGGCATACGGGTTGAGGCTTCATAGTTTATATTCAGTCAATTAATTTGTAAACTAAACAATTAGATCCTTTATATTCATATTCATTGAGTAATGAGTGCGGTT